>JAUMHG010000067.1:18333831-18344465 GCA_032359395.1 Enteromius anoplus | reverse complement strand
CGCTTTGGTAGGGATCCCTATTCGTCGGTCACCGACGTGACGTCGAAGTGACCGACTGAAAGGGAACGTCTCGGTTATGTATTGTAACCCTCTTTCCCTGAAGAAGGGAACGGAGACATCACGTCCCGTCGCCATAGGGGCTGTACTGCCGCTAGGGCGGGGGGCGTAACACCGGCTCAGCTCCTCAGCGAAAACCTAATGAACGCTAGATCTGCTGACCTACTTATACTCCCAAGGCGATTAGGTTCAGCTGATCCTAATCAGCCTATGCCAATGAAAATCATTGGCGTGTTTGTATACACGCAGAGTTAGTTTGGCATCTCGAAGCGAGATTCCTATTCGAAGGTCACCGACGTGACCTTCTTCAGGGAACGAGGGTTGCAATACGTAACCGAGACGTTAATTAGTAAAACATTTGAAGCGTGGTTTATTAGAAAGTTGATTGAGTGAATTAGTAATGATATGCTGTCATGTTGTGTTTATAATGGACATTTTCAGTTAATTTGTTTGTTTTTAATCTTTTTAATTGTAATAGCTAACTTATGTGTGAGCCCCATAAATTTTGAATGTTTCATGGTTGTATACAATCATATAAAATATTTGCTCATATATGAGGACTTGTAGGGTTTTTGATACTGTATATTTAGGAGAGATGTAGTTATGTTTTTACTTGATAATTCTTGACATAGAGTTTTAATAATTGTAGGGCAGCGATTTTATTGAGTTTAAATGCTAGGACTAGTTTTGTTTGATTTCCATAGCATTTTAGAAGACGACTTCTTTGTGATATTTTAAGTCTCTATTTAGTTGGGTTTAAACAAAGGGGTTGGATGGAAACTTTTTGTTTGTAGGACCATGAAGATGAGAGAAACTTTAATTGATCTGACATGACCAGGTTAAATCTGTAAGGTTTTAAGTGCAACTGGTCTCAAAACAAATTAATTTAATTGTATTGTATTGGCTTACAAGAGAGCTGGTCTTTAAAAGATTCATGTTAATCATGTCAAGCATCATCATCATCATGATAAGGGAAGGATCAACGTTTCTTAGAAAATGCAATGGTAGGCTGACATTTATGTTAAAAGAAAGAAGAAATTGTTCTATCAAATATTAGTTTTGTACATTTGTCATTGATTAAAATTAAATTAATTGTTGACCTCATGGATAATTAAATATTAATTTAATTTCAGTTTTTTGCAGGAATTTTCTGTCTTTAGTGCAGGTATGTATACAGATTCAAAAAGAATATAATTAGCAACAAAATGGTTAATCTAGAAAAATAGTATGTGAAGTATTGTTTAGTGTTATCAATAGGCAAATAATTTGACAGAAAGAAATTGGCTTGAAGTGCAGCATTTTTATTGTACATGACTTAGAATGGATGGAACAGTAAAACATAGTTAACAAAGTTGTACAGTTGTACATACGTGTAATTGAACATTTTAATAAAACTCCTTTGCATGTAAATGTGAGTATAATTGAATTAACAGTACAAATTGGAATTAAGCAAATGTGAAAGTGTTTTAAACTTTTAAAAGTAAATTAGAAAATAGAATATAACTTAATGGTAAAATAGAAAATAGTATTTTTTAAGAACATATTTTGTACTGTTAAGTTACTGTGTATCTATATATACATACATGTATATATATATATATATATATATAAATATAACCATTTATAAAAATAATAGAAACCGAAAACTTAAGAAAAGGTATTTTGTATTTGTAATAGGATGTTAACATAGAACAATAAGCTATCAAGCATACTTTTTGTTTGCAACATGCAAATTTTTTTAATTTAAATAGTGTATTTGCATAAAAGATAGAAAACTTAACAAACGTTTATCTGTATAATTGGAAATAAATGTAGAATTGGTTAATTCAACCAATATCCTACCAAGTGTAACTTTTCTTTTTAAGTTGTAAAGAAGTTAGAAATGAAGTAGTTACATGTCTGATGAAAAAAAAAAAAAAAACAGCATATGCTGGTGAGGTATGTTTTGGTGCAGGTTTGCTGGTTGTATCTGGTTTTGTGTTGGTTTATGCTGTTGCTTTGCTGGTCTGTGTTGGTCATGTTGCTGGTCTAGCACAAGCATAAACCAGAAAAGGATCAGCATAAACCAGCATCCTAGCACCAAAACATACATGACCACCATATGCTGGTTTTGTCTTCAGGGATAATAATGCACTTGAGAATTATTTAGAATATATTCACATTTTTGAAAAAAATATTGAATCTTCTTCACTTAGAATTCTTTTCAAAGGAAACAGACTACATGATCTATATTGTGCAAAGATTTATTGTTCCAGCAAAAGTTCAGTAATATCGTCGAAGTCCTCGTTGTCTGCAGCCTTTGTTTCTTTGATTTTGTCTTTTGTTGGATTGTCTGATGTTTTGTCTTGTTTTCTGTTGATGGTGGAGTAGGTTGTTTCTGGGCTTGTTTTTTGGTAATTGTTGTGTCTGGTGTGGTCTTTGTTCTTTTGTTGACTGTGGAACTGGTGGTGGGACAACAGTGGCGTTTGAAACTTCAAGTTGTTTTAGTGTTGGATAGTTTGGTACGCTTTGTTGTTTTTGTGGTGTTTGTGGACAAATTATGTTTTTTCATAGTCACAACAGCTATTGCTGAAGTGAAAGCAAATCCTATACAGTCAGTAATGGTCATCAGATCACATAATTTAGTGGATAAAATATATAAATTAGAATTGTGTGTAAAGAAATAAAACGTAAATGTAATGATATTAGCATGTGTTTTTTTTAATTTGCATAGTTTTGAGTAAAAGCCCTATTTGACCATGTTTAGCAAAGCCTGCACATAACAAAATTATGCCACTGTCAATGCTGGAGGAAAAAAAAAAGAAATGTAGTGTGGTATACATTTGATTTTGTTTAATGTAATTGTTTATATGTATAATATATTTTCCCACAGTTTTGTGTTGCAAAATATTTGGAGAAGACTGATTTGAGGTAAGATGTTACTTTTATTATTTGTTTCATTTCTTTATTAATATTGCAATAATATAGCATAATGAAGTGCAGTCAAAGGTGACATGCTTCTTGCTGAATCTGCTTAATGTTAATTGTTTCACCAAAATAAGAGGGGTCATACAAAGTCGATGTTATTGTTTATTAAGTACTAATTTGAAAAAGATGTTTCACATAAAAGATGTTATTTATATATATATATATATATATATATATATATATATACACACACTAGGGGTGGCACGGTTCACAAAACCCACGGTTCCGTTTGTATCACCTATTTTGTACCCTATAAAAACATGATATTTAGGCAAAATAAAAAAAAAATGTATACTTGTTATTCTGTTCAAAAGTTTACATCCCTGGTTCTTAATGCATGTTTTTACCTTTTGTAAGATCAGTGAGCACTTTGGTAATAGTTGCATATTAGTTAGGTTCAAATCCACAAAAATGCTGCAAAACAAATAATTTGTGGGGCCTGAAGGATTTTTCTGAAGAACAGAAGGCAGTTTCACTGTTGGGACAACTATCACTAAACAAAAAATAGCTGTGGGTTATACAGATATTAATGTAAGAACAATGTGTATGCAAACTTTTGAACGGGGTCATTTTTATTAATTTTCACTTGTGTGCTATATGTAAACATCTTTGAAATATCTTATTCCGGTAAGTACTAACTAAATAAGAATATTTTGTTGCATCTATTAGAGCTGCATGATTATTTGTTAAAAAATTGCAATCTTGATTCAGACACTCTTACAATCTAATTTCTAAATGACCATGATTTAGCTGCGTCTATTAAAAGTTTTGAAAAAGTCAAATTGAAACTAAGAGTAAATGTTGGGAGCTGACATTTTCCATGTTTGCGTAATAAACAGCTTTACTAACATTTATTTTCCAACGACACAGAATTTTTTTCTGTCTTAGTCATTCCTATTGTCACAGAAATGCTGGGATGAAAGTTTATTTAAGATCAGATATTGTTGCTGACAAAATAAAACAGGGCATCTTTTGAAAGTAACTGATGCTTCTGATAACATTTGTGTTGATTGCATTTTTTCTCCAGTAGGTGGCAATAAGTAACAAAAATATGTATTTGTCATTGAGTGAAAGCATAATTCAATTGATTTGTTCAAGAATGGTGATTTTTATTTCAAAATTTGGTGCATTAAATATATTGTTTTTTTAAATACACATACACTACCAGTCTAAAGTTTTTGAACCGTAAGATTTTAATGTTATTTTAAAGAGGTCTACTCTACTCAGCAAATCTGCTTTTGTTTGATGCAAAATACTAGAAAGACATAATACATTTTAAATTGTAATTTATTCCTTGGATTTTAAAGCATCATTCCTGTACTTTTATAAATGTTTTATAAGTAAAAACAATATCAATATTTTTAGCATTACGTCTGATCAATTTAAAGGATTTTTTTAAAAATAAAAGAAAAAGGGTCATTTCTATAATTTCTTCCCCTGTCGAACAAAAGCTTATTATTTTAGATAAATGCTGAAGTTTTTTTTATATTCTATAAAGAATACTGAAAAAAATGAAGTGAACCACTTTAAATATTGATGATTATAAAAAAGTGTTTCTTCAACAACAAATCGGTATATTAGAATGAATTCTGAAGGGTCATGTGACACTTAGGACTGGAGTAATGATGCTGAATAGTTTGATTACAGGAGTGTATTGTACTATAAATACTAGGGTTGGGCGATGTCGACCAATTTGGCATCGTACAATGTCTAATGTGAAACGAGGGTTTGAAATGAGCTTGCGGGCCCCGTTTCTTCGCATGTAAATCTGTTTTCCTTTCGCGGAAATGATTTACCGCGCTTGCCAGCATCAGTGGTGCGCTCGTTTATTAACGTCATGGATTTGCCGCCATAGATTAAGTGTGTTTTTCGCGAGCTGGTTGATGCTGCTGCGGCGGGGCGGAGCATCGCGATGCCGGCTCAGCATCGTGTTGTCTATCGGCCATCTGTGATGGACGATGGCATGGTCTATCGACCCAACCCTAATAAATACTATAAACATAAGCTAGGTTATTGAAAAAAGGGAAGGTTACGTCACGAGATGTGATGTAGAGCTTACATAAGGGCTGGTATCCTCGATGCAACAACAAAAAAAGAAATGTTTGCATTTCCCTAAGGTGCGTCTAGAGCTAAAGTTTGGGTGCAGGCGATTGGTTTTCAGTGTTCTGTAATGATTTGCATGTCTTGTGGACGTAAAGATATGGTTCTAGACTGACCAATGCAATATAGACTTGATCTGTGTATCGGACAGATGTCTCATGTTTGTTGTGAATATATATTTTAGTTTTTTACAGTAATGACCAAGTAGCCAGTGAAAGACCGTGAATTCATCATAGTCTGAAAAATGGCAGAAAATACTACAATGTATCATTTGTTGCCCTTAGTCCGGACCAAATGAACCGAACCACAGGTGTGAAAGCACTCTATTGACTATTTTATGTATTAAACATCATTCTTCATGTGTAAAAGTGTCAATGTATCAATGTTTTCTGACATATCTATTACCAAAATACAAATTATTGAATTGAATAAATTTTGTATGTACATGGATTCATTAATATTATATATTTATTTGTAATCCTTTGAATAAGTTGTGATTTTGTTTGTTAAGGAATCATAGCATTTTAATATATATAAAGCACTGAAATTTCATTAATTAAAACTATTTAAATAATATTGTGTGGCTATTTTAAACCTATTATAAACCTGAGACTAGTTTGAAAAGTATGTCTTTCACATTTTTCCGAATAATTAATTAACCATTTGACTGAGAGCAATGGTTCTTGAGGCAAAGTTGTAGAGAACAAGGAGACCTATCACATGATATAAATATTTAATGTTTCTGTGAGTACTTAAACGTGTTTTAACATTTGATGTCATTTTCTATGGAGAAACTGTGATTTTGAGGCATTTTTAGCTGTTATAGCGCCACCTATTGTTCGATTTTCATGAAACTTTGGATAATTGTTAATAGTCATGCGAGACACGTTCTTAAGTTTTGAATTTTGGTTTGTGTTTCATAGGCTGTGGGGTTTATGTGGCCACGCCCCATTTTTAAATGAGCTAATTACAGCTAACCAAATTCAACATATTTTTTTAAATAATTGTTCTAGAGAGTCCACAGATTATTACTGCAGTGGTGTGGTTTAGATCGGGTGAAAAACCAGGGACTAGTTCGCAAAAGTAGGTTTTTTGCATATTTCTTAATAACTAATGAACGGTTTGATTGACAGCATTGGTTCTGAAAGTTGTTCAGTATGAAGAGAGCGATCAAATGATATGCATATTGTGTGGGTGTGTCAAAAACACCACGTGATTATTGGGCCAAAAAACTCGTTAACGCCAACTAGTGGCCGATTTCTTTCAAAATTCTTACAGACCTGTATTACCATGAGTCGAACATGCCCATCGAGTTTTGTTCCGATCGACCTCTGTTAACCTTGTCTAATAAGCAAAATTCTCTATTTGGCTGATGGCGGCCATGTTTTTTGAGATACGCCAATATCTTCAAAGATCCTTATTGGACATTGGACAAAGATACTGCATACCAAAATTCCCGGAAACAGTTTTTCTTAACTTATAGCACCTCCCAGTGGCAAACCTGCAAAATTTGCATTGATTTCACCAATACACATAAATACACGTAATACACATATGTACCGAGTTTGGTGTAGATATTTCATTTCGTTCACGAGTTATAGCCATTTTTTGTAACATAGGTGCTCGACTTTCGTTTGATTTTGGCCCCCATTGCGAAAGTGAGTGGAAATTTTGACTTTTTTTGATAATTATTAATATTCACTGTCCACAAATTATTTCTGCACTGGTTTGGTTGCAATTGGGCGAAAAAATAGGACTAGTTCGCATGAGTAGGTTTCGGTTATACGTTGAATTTGCGAAAAAACTATGTGCTAAACGAGTGCCATGCGCTCGAACCCCTAAAAATCTTAACAATTACAATGGGGTTTCAGCGCTACGTGCTCGAACCCCTAATGATGACGGAGTGAAAGCTGGTCATGTCCCAGACGAGGCTCTGATGGCTCATAAAGAGCCTGATGCAGTTAAACAGTTGCTCATTAGCAACTGTTTCTATGGGCCGCGATATGTAAGCCATCCACCATTTTGTAGCAGTCTGACTTGACATCATTTACCATAGTAATCGCTGAATATTCGAAAGATGCCACACTCCTGCACAGAATGGTCTAAACAGCTCTGTGCAAACCTTCAGTATGGTGAATGACGTCAAGTTCACCGCTCCAACTTGGTGGTGCCTGGAGCGGTCTATACTGTACATCTCTATGGGAGAAACACTAAGGTCAATGGTCACATGTCCAGTCAAACTCAACAGTATGTCAGCACTAATTCATCTGTGTTTCTGTTGAATCTAGTCCGATCTGATGGACAGGTTGTGTGACCCTCGGAACTAAATGACCCTGAAACATCTTCTTCTTACTTCTGCATTTTCAATAATTTCTCCCTCTTTAATAACTATATTTAAAATATACATAGAAACAGAACCACTTAAAATGGCTGGTATTTGTTCACCTGATACTGAGGGAATCCGATAGACTCAATCCAGTGAGCAACATCCTCACAGCTCCAGCGAAGGAACTCCATACTGTGCTGCTCCCATGGAAACCAGACAACAAAACAACACACACACACACTGCTGTTCATTTCACAACATATAAGTTCAGATATAAACGCTATAAAAATTCAGACAAATGTAGGATTCTTTTTACATGGTCTACCAGTATTGCACAGATATACCTTCGAGGGACAAATAAAGTAAATAATAAATATGTGTGTGTGTGTAATGTACCTATATGTATATGTATATGTATATGTATATATATATATATATATTCTATATCATGATATTTAACATTTGTAAAAAATAAAAATAAAAATAACAAAAGTAGGTTTATAATTTTAACTCACGCCAGTTAGTTGCAGCTTTTCAATAATCTAAATATTATATTTTGTATATTTTAATATTTCTAGATTAAAATTTTAGTTTTAGCCATTTCAGTACTTTGACTTTTTTATTTCAGTTACTTGCCAAGCAACATTTCCAATTTTGCAGAAAACACAGAAAGTGTTAGCTTTGATGGAACACTAATTAAACGCGTTCCTGTTCACGATATTGCTTAATTTATTGACGTCGACTTTCGTCTCGTGTTTCCGCTCTGGGATACTCTGACCCCGCCCACGCCCTGCTTGCGTCACCAGCTGCCGCTGTCAATCAAACGCAAGTTTGCTACTGTCAAACACCGGCACTTTTACCATAAATCAATGAATCATAACTCGGCACATATACACGGTATAAACGATTCATAAACAGATTTATATTGGAAACCTCTGTAGTTACTTGCGTCGAACTGAACCAAAGATAAAGTTTGCGTGTTAACTTCTCCGAGTTAGCGCGCGGTTAGCGGGTACGTTAAAAACAACAACAAACCGACATAAAGTAAACGACCTTAGATTAACTGTGCTCGACTGCAAAAACACGTCGACGCAAAGTTTAAAGTCACAGATTAGACGTGTTTTACTGCGGAACGCGTGTAGAATGTGAGCGTTCAGCAGGTGAATGTGCTGAGGCGGCGTCGCGGTTAATCTTGGCTCTAGTTCGGCGCGAAACATGCGCCTCGAAGCCGCCGGAGAAACCGCTGGATCAGGCTGAATCTCTGCTGACTCCGAGGCTCTGAGCTGGTGAGAGACAGCTGTGTGTTTGTGTGAGCTCTCGATGCTTTGTTTATACACATGTTCAGTCCTGCACTTGGATTCTTCATCAAACTCCTGCGCTGACGGATTTATTGATTTGCTGACACATCATATGCGAAAATTAAGTGTTCCTTAAGGGCAATGTCATATTTTGAGATGAAAGATGTTAACCAGTAACTGGTATAATTGTTTAACCCTCAAGCATCCTTCGATTAGCAGCCCTTAATCAGTCCTTCGTGGACAAATTTGAGCACGACGTTCTGATCCCAATTTCTGAAATAAATGTCGGATCATCTTCGACCAAATAACAAATGTCAAGCATCTCTTTAAGATTTTTGGTGTTTTTTATTTATTTACTTTGCTCTGAAGTACCTATTTTTATGGCATAGTTCTTGTATTTAAGAGTTAAAAAAGTTTAAAATTATAGTGACTTAGTTCACATCTGGTGACATATGATGGCATAATAATATCACACATATCAATAGCCCCTATAAGGCTGTAGTACTCAATGGCTGTATATAGCTGAAATCTCTACCTAACATTGTGTGTGTGTGTGTGTGTGTGTGTGTGCGCTATATGGGGAGATTGTGTGTCTATGAGAGAGTGAGGTTGTGTGTGTTTGTGTGTGTGTCTGTAAATTTGTATAATGACATGGGAATGACATCGGTATTACAAGGTGCAGGTAATTATTTCAGGACATTACCCCATGCCTCATTTTTCAAAATACTTAAATCACACAGGATAATCTAAAAATTCCCGTAGTTTCCTGTAAGTGGTAGGTTTAGTGTCAGTGTTGGACAATAACACATACACGCCTATGGAGAGTCCCCATAAAACACAAAAACCAACAAGTGAGTGTGTGTGTGTGCTTGTGTGTGAAAGAAAGAGATAGAGAGTGAGTGTTTGCCACATTAATGACAGAGTTAGGCTCACCCCTACATTTATGCGTATGTATGATCTTTATTGGACAAACAAAAAAATTATCTTTACTTTAGTATTCCTCAATTAATTTCCAATGGAAGTCACTATTCTCCACGAAGGATGAATGAAGGAGGCTTTTTAACCACTTATTTTTGTGTGTGTGTCTGTTCAGATGGCAAACTTAGGAAAAGTAGCCAAGTCTTGTACCGCTCAGATTAAGAAAACTTTAACATAATAATCATTTTGCCTAATTTGTCCCGAAGGGTGATTGAGGGTTGAATGTGACGTTTTGCTGATATGGCTTGTTGATGGGAGTGTCTGTGGTATATAAACATAAACAGTGTCTGCTCTGCTCTGTGTTCAGTCTAAGGATGTCTGCGATGCTCAGGCTTTGGCATCTCCTGGCCATCTGTAGGCTTCTCGTAGTGTCGTCTTCTCAGAGGAATGATGTGGATTTCTCAGAGAGATTTGGGAATGCCCTGCCGTCCCTCAGTCGCCCGGCTAATGCCAGCCAGATCTTCTACTGCATCATGTTTGATTCGGGCAGCACAGGCACCCGCATCCACGTCTACACCTTCATCCAGAATGAGCCAGGTGAGATCACTGCAGAGACAGCACGCCACTGAGGGACTGAAACACATGGTAGTTTGAAAAATACTACAATGTAAACGGTCAAATGCTGTAAAAGGCAGTTGTAGTTATGTTGTAATTTCACCTATTCACAACTAACTAAAACACTGCAGGGAAATTATATTTCATTAAAATCATTTAAATATTTTGCAAAAAGGTGCCATAGAATGATTTGAGAGAATATTTTAAATTGTTCTCTGATATGTACATAGAAGGTATGTCGCTTAGGTAAGGGGAAAAATGCCTAGAAACGGTTTAACAGGTCCATTTACAACTCTAGAATTTGACCCTTGAATGAAACAGTCTGTTTTTGCCTTATTTGGAAGGTTCATGAA
>JAUMHG010000067.1:18305935-18330231 GCA_032359395.1 Enteromius anoplus | reverse complement strand
AGACTTTAATCTAGTAATATTTAGAGTTTTATTCTCGTAATATTTCAACTTTTATTCTCATAATATTTAGACTTTATACTCGTAATATTTTGACTTTAATCTCGTAATATTTTAACTTTTATTCTCGTGATATTTCGACTTTAATCTTGTAATATTTTGACTTTATTTTTGTAATATTTCGACTTTATTCTCGTGATATTTCGACTTTAATCTCATAATATTACTTTAATCTTGTAATATATTCGACTTTTATTCTCGTAATATTTTGACTTTAATCTCGTAATATTTTGACTTTTATTCTCGTAATATTTTGACTTTAATCTCGTAATATTTTGACTTTTATTCTCGTAATATTTTGACTTTAATCTTGTAATATTTCAACTTTTAATCTCGTAATATTTTGACTTTAATCTTGTAATATTTCGACTTTATTCTCGTGATATTTCGACTTTAATCTCATAATATTACTTTAATCTTGTAATATTTTGACTTTAATCTCGTAATATTTTGACTTTTATTCTCGTGATATTTCGACTTTAATCTCATAATATTACTTTAATCTTGTAATATTTCGACTTTTATTCTAGTAATATCTAGACATTAATCTTGTAATATTTAAACTTTTAATCTCATAATATTTAGACTTTATTCTCGTAATATTTAGACTTTAATCTCATAATATTACTTTAATCTTGTAATATTTTGACTTTAATCTCGTAATATTTCGACTTTTATTCTCGTAATATTTCGACTTTAATCTTGTAATATTTCAACTTTTATTCTTGTGATATTTCGACTTTAATCTCATAATATTACTTTAATCTCCTAATATTTCGACTTTTATTCTAGTAATATTTAGACATTAATCTCGTTATATTTTGACTTTTATTCTCGTAATATTTCAACTTTTATTCTCGTAATATTTCGACTTTTAATCTTGTAATATTTAGACTTTAATCTAGTAATATTTAGAGTTTTATTCTCGTAATATTTCAACTTTTATTCTCATAATATTTAGACTTTATTCTCGTAATATTTTGACTTTAATCTCGTAATATTTCAACTTTTATTCTCGTGATATTTCGACTTTAATCTTTTAATATTTTGACTTTATTCTTGTATTATTTCGACTTTATTCTCGTGATATTTCGACTTTAATCTCATAATATTACTTTAATCTTGTAATATATTCGACTTTTATTCTCGTAATATTTTGACTTTTATTTTCGTAATATTTCAACTTTTATTCTCATAATATTTCAACTTTATTCTCGTAATATTTCGACTTTAATCTTGTAATATTTTGACTTTTATTTTCGTAATATTTCAACTTTTATTCTCATAATATTTCGACTTTATTCTCGTGATATTTAGACTTTAATCTGGTAATATTTTGACTTTTATTCTCGTAATATTTCAACTTTAATCTGGTAGTTTTAAAACACTAAAGCACTTTTAAAGCACCAAAACACCTTCGTAGTTTCCACTAGATTGAATTTGTTTCATATTTGTTTTCAGTGTTGTAATTTTACAATTCAAGTGTTCAAGTGTAATTTTAAAATTCAAATCTATTTTTTAGGATCATTTGTGTCCCTGGAGCACAATACCAGTCATAAGAATCATTTCTCAGAAATTGAGATTTATACATCATCTGAATTAATAAGCTTTCCATTGATGTATGGTTTTTTAGGATACTACAATATTTCTCTGAGATACAACTATTTGAAAATCTGTAATCTGAGGGTAAAAAAATATAAATCTTGAGAAAATCACCCTGTAAAGTTGTCTAATTGAAGTTCTTAGCAATGCAAGTTTAACATATTTACGATAGGAAATTTACAAAATATCTTCATGGAACATGATCTTTACATAATTTCCTAATGATTTTTGTCATAAAAGAAAAAAGATCACTTTGATCAATACATGTCTGTTGCTACAAATATACCTGTGATGCTGATGACTGCTGTTGTGCTCCAGAGTCACATTTGACCTCATGTGTGTTTGTGTGCAGGTGCAAGACGTCTTCGATGAATCTCCGTTTTACGTGCCTGTTGATAGCGTCAGCATCATGACCGGCACAAATGAAGGTCTGTCCGCAAACAACAAATGTAGAACATCACCCTTACATCAACAGAAATTTTACAAATATAGACATTAGAATAGAATAGAAAGTAGAAATTTAGTTAATGTGCAGCACAATCCAAAGTTCAACCAAATGAATTTTAGAACAGACCTGCCAAACTGTACTGGGCCTTTAATTAAAAAGAGACTGCGAAGCAACAGCATCCCTGTTTTTTTTTTGCTTTTAAATAATTTTTGTATGTTTTATTTCTCTCCAAGCTTGTGATGACTTTTGATGATAAGTGTGTCCAACAAAAGAGAACATGTTTTCACTCCACAACATCAGAGTGTTTGAAATAATAAAGAATGAGGCAATAAATATAAGTATATTCTATACTGTAAAAAAGGCTATGTCGAATGAATTATGCATAATTATTATTCAAATACACAAGATGGCCTGAAGAACCCAGATAAACAAGGTGTTTGTTGTCTTGAAGTTTGATCAGTATATTCTTTCTATTTCTAAAGCGATTGCTGGATGTCTTGCTCATATTTCATTCCTGGAGCATCATTTGTGTTACTTCTGTGATGCACACGTGGAGTATATATGTAGCCCCCTTGGAGTCAAGTATGAATGGAACAGACACGAAATGTGTTTATAGCTCTCAATAATGGCAAATTCATCCAATTTGAGAAAAAATATTGAGTAAAAAACACTTCTTTCAAAAGAAATTTTTGGTAGACTTGTTTTTTCCCCTTCTAAATCTCATTCAGAATAATCTGGTTCTAATGGCTTTAACCCTAAAAAGTGCTAAACTATTAAGAAAAGTAATGTATTTCTACTTTTCATCCTATCGGGTTCAAATAATACAATTTCATGTTTTTTTCTTCTGTGTTTAATCTATATAATGTATACATTTACTGAAAACAGAACTCTTGTTTAGCGATGCTTATCACAACATGGTTATGATTTCTGAGCTCTTTGAAATACAGATCTAAGATTGGTCTCTTTCTAAAGAAGACACATAGCAGATGTTATTGATATCACAAAAAATGTGGTTCCTGTTTGGACACCATACCCAAAATAACCACTGGGTGACGCCCAAACTCAGTTTTCTGTCACAAATCAATCATTTTCTGTCAGGACATCACTTTGTTATAAAACAGCCACCAAATTTGGAACCTTGATTGTCAGACCTTTCCAAAGATACGTGTTTCAAGATTACAAAAAGATTAGATTTTTCCAAAACACAAGCCGCAATATCGCTATGCATTTTTGTATCTTTATATATACCCATGAAAGAGTGACATGTCCCCTGAGATACATACATTTAGAACCAGAGTACACAAAATGTAAGGCATTTAATGCATAAAAGTTCAGTGTAAACCTAATAAGTTTATGCTTATCCCCTCTAATGCGTAAATATGAACTAGATTAACTTTTATCAGAGGCTGAGTAGGTTTCAGATTAATCCCTGCAGATTAAATGCTTGCTGTGAGCTAAACAAAGAATGGAGAAACAAAAGCCACCCCATCTAAATATTCACAACAAACACCCTCTCAACAAGAAACCAAGAAATAAGACTTCTCAACTGTTTGTATTCCCCGGGATACATCGCCCCTTTTAGAGTCAATGTGAGAAATATTTATTTAAATTGTAGAATATTTATACATCATGGTAAAAATATATTATATTAATTGTGAAAAAATATGCTAATAATTTTTTTTGTAATTTTCAAAATAAAAATTAGCCCTTTTTAGTATCATTTAGCGGCGTGGTCATATGATCTTTGGAGTGATAAAAGCTGTTAGTGCATAGATAAAATCCCTAAAGTTACAAAGATTTTCTGAGTTTCTGAAGGTGCTATTATTCTCGCTTGTAGTGTTTCTGCCGGTCGCTGGACGTGCTGTGTGTTGGTGTGAAAGTGAAACTACTTTTTTTGTGCTTCCAAGAGAGGACACGACTAGAAATCAGTGGATACGTAGTGTTCCAGAACAGTTCAACACAAATGTTAGAGTGTGTTCAATGCATTTATGGAGGACGCGCTCCTAAACCCCTGTAGAGCAGTCTATGCTGGCTTTGCACAGAGACTAGAAAGTGAGGCAGTTCTACCTCTGCAAGGACAGTCTGTCTGGCGCTTCTGACTCACAACCTTTAAGTAAGTTATGTTTTCTTATTAAGATAACCTGCTACTTACTATTCAAATACGAGTTTTGAGCAGTGAAGGGTAGTGCTTGTTTGTTGTTTCTCTGATCACGAATGCAGACACATAGTGTTATGTTTACGAGGTGCTATGCAAAGCGACGCATAAAAAGACAGTACTAAGTCATGGTAATAATCAGTAATTATGTCTCCACTGGATGCAACAGATGCCTAGTTTGTAATGTGCTTTATTGTTTTGGTGTCATTATAGTAAGGGGCGTAACATTAGCTTACGATATTCGGCCAATCATAGCTCACCTTGCTTTTTTTAGAACAATGAGTCTTGTACAAATCGACCCGTTTCAGGAGGCGGGGCTTTGAGGAAAAACGATAATGTACAGTATGTAGAAAAGTATGTGTTTTTTTGCACCTTAAACCACATAAACACATTGCATTACACCCAAATAATCACATTAATGTTCTTTTTAATCATATGACCCCTTTAACCTCACCATCTCTAAATATTGTTATACTGTATGTAATCTCTGTAATGCAAAGTAATTTGATTGTAATTATCTTAATGTGAGAATTGTGTTTTAAAATGTTTATGCATCTTGGTAGTATTTGTTGTATTGCAAACTTAAGCTGAATTAAATATCGAAATATATTTGAATAACTACAACTTAATGAAAAAATATTTTGTAATAAATAAAATTAAGCTTCTTCATTAAGATTTGTGCATGCACATTTTCTCTCTACATCTCTAACTACAATGCAAAACAGTTTGTTTAAAATGACTTTAATGTGCGGATTGTGTATTAGAATAATAAGGTAAATTAATCACAAGTAAAATTTGTACATCATGGCTGTATTTGTACTGTCCTGTGATTTAATGCTGATTTAAATAAGGTTAGTGAGCATAGTTAGAATGCGATGGCAATCATCGAGAATGGAGATTCACACAGACTCAGCGTGTTAAAGAGTCTGTATTAAGAGCTCAGACAGCGACAATAATGATGCCGTGACTCAAACCAGTTATTATAAACAGCTATTATTGTCATGAAACACACTCTGATTCATGTGAAACGCGACGCATACCCTGCTCTTAATAAGAAGTACCGATTATTAGTGCAAGTGATTCAGTGTTTAAAATCATGCATTGAGGAAAAATGACTATAATATGTGTCTCTTCACAGGGATTCTGGCCTGGGTCACAGTCAACTTCCTGGCGGGTGAGACTTCTGCTGTGATTTTATTAAATAGTGCTAAATTTATAAACATGATGCCAGTGAGTTTAAAGTCATGATGAAGTCCTGAGGTTTCTTAGAATAACATCATAAGATATTTATAACTCTGAAAGCACAAAGAGTCGGTGTTGATTTCTATCAGCTGTCAAACACCTGCTGCTTAATATTTCATAAAATCACACTCTTGTTTTTGTCCTTCAGAAGTGTTAATGTTCGTAGATCCTTTCAGACGAGCTCTTGAATGCTGTTTTCAGGTCAACTCCAGAGAAACGCACAGAAGACGGTGGGAATCCTGGACCTGGGCGGAGGATCCACACAAATTACCTTCCTGCCCAGATCAAGGGTCAGTAACAGCCAGACACTGGAAATATTTACACTGTTTTTGTCTCTTCTGCGCACCAAAGACTGCATTTATTTGATTTAATTTCTTTTTAAATGAAATATTGTTGTAATATAGAACAGCTGTTTTCTGTGTGAATATCTGTTAAACTGTAATGTATTTCTGTGATGTGCAGCTGAATTTCAAGCATCATTACTCCAGTCTTCAGTGTCACATGATCCTTCAGAAACCATTCTAATGATGCTGATTTGCTGCCCAAGAAACATTTCTGATTATTATCACTGTCGAAAACAATTGTGCTGCACAACATTTTTTGGAAAACGTGATCCACTGCAATTCAAAAATGCTTTTATTCATCAAGGACGCGTTAAATTGCTGTAACGTATCAGAAAGGCATTCATAATGTTACAGAAATAACAAATAAATGCTGTTCTTTTGAGCTTTCTATTCCTCTGTGAATCCTGAGGAAAGAAGTGCATCTCAGTTTCCACAAAAATTTTGTGCAGCACAACATTGATAATAATCAGAAATGTTTCTTGAGTAGCAAATCGTCATATTAGAACAATTGCTGAAGGACCATGTGACACCGAAGGGTGGAGTAATGATGCTGAAAATGTAGCGGCGCCAAATATTTTCTGTATTTTTGATCAAATAAACACAGCCTTTGTGAGCAGAAGAGATGCATTCCCCAAATAAACTTTGAGATTGAACTCAGGTTGCATTTCTTACTGGAGACAACCGCTCAGTGATCTCCAGTGGTGTGTTGTGTTTGACAGAAAACAGTGGAGAGCGCACCGCCAGAGTACATAGTGAGCTTCGACCTGTTCAGCAGCACGTATGAGCTCTACACACACAGGTGATGATGATGGTGATGATGATACAGGGGTGTTCTGTTTCCTGCTCTAAACCTGAGCTCTTCTTCACAGTTACCTTGGAAACGGAATCAAGGCGGCGCGTCTGTCGTCTCTCGGAGCGTTGGCTTCAGACGGTAACACACACGCACACACAATCAAGATGAAAAGTGGGGTCTCTCCATAGGTGTAATGGTGTTTCTACTGTACAGACTGTATGTGGTATTGCCCTACACTGACCCTACACCTAGAACTACCCCTTACAGGAAAACTTTTGATTTATAAGGGTTTTGAAAAGTGTGCACATGGGGTAATGTCCTGAAAAGTCACCTTCTCCTTATACTACCGATGTCATACCCGTCTCATTAGACAAATTTATGTCCTCATTTATCACAAAAATGATGTCCGACACAATCCACAGGCGCTTCTTCATTTGTGTGTATTTGTGCTGCAGGTCTGAAAAACAAAGTTTTCCAAAGCTCCTGTTTGCCCAAAAAACACGTCGGTGAATTCAGCTTCGGAGGACTGGACTATCACGTCAGCGGAGTCACCGACGGTAAAACACACCTCATCATTACAGTCACATTTCAACAAGAAATGACATATTACATGAAGAAAATTAGGCCTGTTTTTTGATGCATTGAGACATTGTGCTGTATTTATAAAGCCAACATGCGCACAGAGCCAGCGCTTATATTTACAAAAACGTACTTTGACGTGGAAAAAAGCTTAGTGTCACGTCCGGGTCTTTTTATTGTTGGGGTATTGCTCTAAATTATAGTGATTGGTGATATATTTGATACTTTAATGACAATAATTAAGAGTTATTTACAAGGCAGGTAGCTAAAACTTTTAGTCTACACTCACGTTCAAGATTTTTTGGGATTCATAGATTATACAACTGAAAGAGTCGTACACAAGCTTTTTGTTCAAACGTTCTGTGTTCTGTGAATCGAATCAAACATACACATATCTGAGAAATGATCGTAAGATCCAATTTAGGATGGTTTCTATGCAACATTCTTCTACAGGACATGACTGTGTTACAGTAATAAACAACTAAGTTGGAAACATATTATTTGTGTATTGTTGTAGTATTTATATTTAGATGATATTTTTATTGCCACTACGTGAAACTATTAAATAGATATAAAAATAAAAGCAAATTTGTAAGTTTAACGAGTACTATAATAGTACACTAATACTAAGATTATTTGGATCTGTTTTTCATGTACTATCTTTTGAATTAAAATGGTTATGTATTATAGATTCTATTTATGGTTTCATTGAGGTTATTGAAGCGTGAGCTGTGTGTGTGTTGCTCAGGTGAGACGGGCTTTAAAGCGTGTTATCGGGAGATGCTGAAGGTGGTGAAGGGCATCATTAAACAGCCTTACGAGCTGAAGGACAGCAGCACCTTCTACGCCTTCTCTTATTACTTCGATCACGCCGTGGAAGCCGGACTCATCGGTGAGACAGCGCTTAAATCATGGACGATTCACACAGGTTTAGTGTTGATTAGAACTGGGTTAAAAAATATCAATATTTCCATATTAATCAATTCTCATTTTTACGAAACGATATCGATTACCCACCCCAAGAATGGACTAGTCAGGCCTGTTATCAGTGAAAGGACGGAACGCTAAAGGGCACCTCCTGTCCAATATATCGCAAAAAGCATTGTGCTTTGGTACTTTTATTATGAAAACATTCTCAGATTTCAGTATTTAGACCATAAATGGCGCTGTTTAATATGGAGTGACAGTACAACAGACGTGGCAGCGCGAGAACTGATTATCTCCACATTAATACCAGTTTCAGCACCATCTGAAGGTAAGCTAAAATACACAGTACAACTTCGCAATCCGCATCAGTGTTTCATCCGCTCAAAGACGTCTTCATGTAACGTCTTATTCATGCCACCTCTGAAAAACTTATTTTGTGACCCTTAACTCATTAGTCAGATAGAAAAATAAACTGTAAAGAGGGGCGTTTTGCTAAATATATGCTACATGACATATTCGTAATAAATGTTACTGTTCTTCAATGTTTCATTTGTTTGAATGAATCCATCAAGTTTTTTTTATGACAGCCACCACTGTTTATATTTATACATAAAAAAGAAAAATTATTATGCAATTGCAAATTTATAATTTTAAGAAACTTCATTAAATGTAACCTATTTTTTTACAACTTTAGAGATTTTTTTCCTTGAAAAAATTTGGCACGTACTGTGCTTGACATATAGAAATAATCATTATCAAATCGTCAAAACCCAGCCCTAGTGTTAACGTAAAACCAGCACACTGGAAGTGAATTTGGTCGAGTAAACCCAAACAAAACCTGACTCACAGCTTTTTTGTGATCTCATGCAGATTTCACTATTTTTATTAAATTTTTTTAAAATATGTATTTCATATAAAATAAAATAGCATTTTTTGTAAATTACAATAATAATAATAAACATGTTCTATAATTGCTTCCCCACATTATTTTGACTTTAGCAACAATCTTATTTTAGACCTTTTAACATGTAAGATTTATGACAGTTTAATTTAATTTGAAGAAATTTAAGACTGCACTGAAAAACAAGACAAAAATATTGCACTTTTTAGCATTAAAAGGTTGTTTATTTGTCAATTTATTCCTTAAAAGTACTCTATGCGCTCTTAAAGGGATAGTTCACCCAAAAATGCAAATTACCCTCTTTTACTCACCTTTGAAGCATCCTAGGTGTATGTGCCTTTCTTCTTTCAGACGAATCCAATCAGAGTTATAAAACAAATTGTCCAGACCCCTCCAAGCCTTTGAATGCGTATAAATGGGTGATTGCGGTGGAAACCGGAAGCAGTCCCAGCGGATGACATAAGATGTAAGCTTGGTGTGATGAGCACGGAGAGAGAACAAAACAAAACACCAGTCATGAATGAGAAGCACAAACCAAGGACACATAGATCCGCTGGGACTGCTTCCCGTTTCCACCGACAGCAGACGTGAGAGAAAAGTGCTTATTAAATTTGAAACATGGATATTTATCGTACAAAAGCGCATGGATTGGCTACAGGAGGACTTTATTCACCCCCGGAGTCATGTGAGGGACGTTTTATTACGAATACACGCTCTTATTTCATTTCTTCCGAAGTATAACCGCAATCACCCATTTATGCCCATTCAAAGGCTTGAAGGGGTCTGGAATTTTTTTTTTAGAACTATAATATGGATTCGTCTGAAAGAAGAAAGCCACAAACACCTAGGATGCTTCAAAGGTGAGTCAGGACCATTTTTATTTTTAGGTGAACTATCCCTTTAAGAAGTCTCGATGAATCAGAAAGTGTTCGTTTGTGATGAGAATCAATCTCTTAACCTCTTCAGATGAAAGCAGAGGAGGAGCCGTGAAGATCCGAGACTTCAAGAAAAGAGCCAAAGAGTGTGAGACACATCTTCATCTTTTCATCTCATATACATGCATGTTATGTGATGATCATACATGATGTGTGTGTATTGTAGTGTGTAACCGTCCATCTAAACGCACTGAGCTCAATCCATTCCTCTGCATGGATCTCACATACATCGTCTGTCTGCTCAAAGACGGCTTCGGCTTTAAGGAAAGCACCGTGCTGCAGGTATGTCTGGCTTTTTTTTTTTTCAACCTTTACCTGCTAACTAGTGTTAACCCGTTAACCCACTGCTTGTGATTGCAGCTGACCAAGAAAGTGAGGAACGTGGAGACCAGCTGGGCTTTGGGAGCTGCGATCTATCACTTCAAGAAGTTCAGGATCCACTAGAGAGCTTCACATCTTCATCGTGGTCTCTGAGATTAACTGGTTCCTCAGGAGACACTGCTGTGGTTTACATCACTGAGAGAAAGACGGTTGTCTTTAACGCAGCACAATTAAGTCTTTTAACAACACGTACATTTGACTTTCCGTAACACAGCTATATTCCAGACAGAATCCTGGATAACAGCACATGCAGGAAATACACTTTCCCTGTCAACTACTAACTATTTACAGAAACATAGTTAAATGTAGTCATTACACAAGAAAAAATTTTCATTTTTATTTTGTCAAAAACTTCTTTCACTCATCAAAAAGCACTTTTTTTTTGCTTATCAAAATCACTTTTCATGTCAAGATCAAAATCAGCAAACATTACTTTTTTTGTTCAAGAATACTTTCTTCGCACATCAAAATTTTCTCTTTAAAAGTTCTTTCTTCTCTTTAAAAAAAAATGCACCTTTTCCCACTTAAATATGTATTTTTTTATATTACATTAATAAACGTTTTTTTGTTTACTGGCATATCCCTTTTATGCATTAACAATAAATGTCTGATTGGAAGGTGTGTTTCTACAGTCGTTATTAGTTTGATGTTTAGAATATACAAAGTGTTTCTGATGATGAAACAATGCACTCCAGACTCATGAGTTTCCTAAAAGAGTTTATTTACAAAAGTAGCGTTAGAGCAGACCGACCACGTCGTCGCTGTAGGCGTGGCCTGTCGTCATGGTGACCAGGTCATGGGGCGGAGTCAGAACCACGACCGCATCCGCTGTACCTGAGCACACAGAACACGTGTGTTGATGATGATGTCATTGCCATATGAGGTCAGAGAGAGCATGCGGTCATACCTTGAGGCGGTAAGATTGTGTGATGCAGACTGATGCTGACCATCGAGTCACCACCGTCCGCCTCCAGTAGACTGCTGTGAGTGAGCGCTTCAGCTGTCAATCATACACAGACACGCCCACAGTCAAACACGCAATCCTGGGGCCTCATTTGGAAAACGTTACACAGAGACCATCCTAAATTGGGTCTTTCAGTATTTAAATACCATGGAGTGGTATTTAATATGTACTAACAAGCCTTGTGTAATTGATATTGTCACTGAATAAAAACTAACCTATGATTCAATGACAAAAACAAAAGCTTACAGGAAACTAAATGAAATAGTTATTTTAGGTTTTTTTAAGTATTAAAAAATATGTTTCTCTTGTCCAAATTCTTTTTTTCTTCTTCTCAAAAATCACTTTTTTGTTAGTCAAACCATTTTTTTGTTGGTCAAAAATCACTTTTTGTTTTGTTTACACCTGGCAAAAATCATTATTATTATTAGTAATAAAATGGCAACTAAAAACTACCTTAAATGTTTGTAACAAACTAAATAAAATGGCAAAAGCACTTAAAAATGACAAACTGAAATAGTTAAAAAATTAAGCTAAACATATTTCTTTAAACCTAACAGAAATGACAAAAGGACACTACAACATTACTAAAAATAAAATTGCAATAAAAATAAAGCTACATTTTTAATAACATATACATGACAAAAGCCAAAACGCAAAGAATGACAAAAGTGCATAAAATTACAATAACTGAAATAAGAATAGCTAAATATATATATTTATGAATAGTTCAAATGCAAAAACCTCTAAGTGCTGTTTTAAAATGTGTTAGTTCAGTCCTGGGAAAAACGCTCATTTCAGAAGGAAATTTTAAATAACATAGGCTTTTGAATCTGAATTTATATATATATACATGCATGAAGAATTTATTTGCAAAAACAGATCTGTCTCTGTAAGCATGTGCAGAGAGAACAGATGTGTTCTGAAAGTGTTACCCGTGTCTCTGCTGTCGGGCGGCAGCGTCTTGTCGCTGTGTCTCTTCTTCATGTGAACGTTTCTGCTGCCGCTCTGAGAGAAGCTCTTCCCACAGATGGAGCACACATGAGGCTTCTCACCTGAGCTCCAGAACAACATCACTTCAACACTCTGAGTACACTCTTATCAATTCTAAACATCAACCAGTGAACACATCATGATCACAAGCACATAATCATGTGTCTCTATTCATAAAAACCCAGTGTATGTGCTATATAAGACGTAAGATAAGTTACATACAGACAAGGCATTAGTAAGTAATAAAAGATCACGTGACCTCACCCGAGTGAACGAGCATGTGTTTGCGCAGACTGGAATATTCTGCGAAAGAGCGTCCGCAGCCATCAGCTTCACACAGAAAGGGCTTCTCACCTGAAAATGATACGAATCGGTACTAACAACAATCATCTGAAAAAAATGTATATGTACAATGTGTATCTTCTGGTGCGTGTGTGTACCGGTGTGTGTGCGCCTGTGGTTCTTCAGGTTCCCAGCCGTGGTGAACTTCTTCCCACAGTTCTTCTCATTGCAGGTGAAGGGTTTCTCTCCGTTGTGAGTCCTCATGTGAACCTGCAGCCGCTGCAGAACATAGAAGCTTTTCCCACAACCCTCGGCGCCACAGCGGTACGTACGGTCATTCCTGACACACACATACACATTATTATCACCAGCGCTGGAGGGTTACATCATCAGATTACTTTTTCAAGTAACTAGTAAATCAATGTATCCAAATTTAATATAGAAGGAAATATCGGAGTTATTTTGTTTAATTAATTAACTCGTTACTTTGTTTCTCATGTACTGACTGACAGCTCTGGGGTTGCCATGTTGAGACAAATCATGTGAAAGTGCAAAAAGTTGTGTGTAAAGGTGATCTTACTGTAATTCTAGACTAAAACTCAAGATGTATTTATTCAAAAACACATTCAGAAATCAATAAAAACATATGCTGCAAACCTGCAATAATTAAATAAGACAAATATGATTTTGTATTTAATCCCATTTCATCTGACCTTTGATGATCTAATTCAATCGTATTAATAATCTAAAATGAAACACATTTGTGTTTGATATTAATTATTGCTGAATAGTGTTGAACTTTCTTCTCCTGAGTCACATTCTTCATGCGATAAGTTTGAGCTGTCCTCTACAGTACAGATGTGAATTTACATTCAGTTTTGCTGTGAAGGGACTTTTATGTTTGAAAAATAGTAGTTTTTATATTTACAAAACAAACATAATACATTCCATTCCACAAAAAAGTAACAAACTTATTTACCTTTTTAGGGAGTGATGCAACATTTTACTTTTAAAAGTAACGTTCCTCGACACTGACAATGTTACAATGTAAAGCAGCAGTGAATATCTGGGGCCTATGATGAGATTTCAAGTTTTTCCATTCTCAAGCTTTTAGATTTGTAATGATTTTTGAATTGATTTTTAGATATTTTTTATATAAGTTATGACTTGTTAACCCCCCCAAAACGGCTTGTTTAAACACGCCCCTTCAGAGAGTTTATTTTATAACACCGCCCAAATGTTTACGCAAAGAAAGAAGGCGGAGCTATTATTCTGGCTGTAGTGTTGCTGCAGGCGCCATGTTCTGGAGGCGTTGTGAAAGTGAAACTACTTTGTTTGTGCTTCCAAAAGAGGACACAACTAGAAATCAGTGGTTAATTTGTGTTTAAAACACGGTTCCAGAACAGTTCAACACAAATATTAGAGAGAACAATAGAAGTCTATTGGAATATAGCAAAACAAACATGAGTGTGTGTGTGAGCGTGTCTGTCACCGGTGGGTCTTCAGGTGGTATTTGAGGTGTGCTGGGTAGGTGAAGGTGCGGTGGCAGCTTTCGTAGGGGCAGCGGTGGACCTTCTGTGCTCTGGGCTCTCTCTTGGGCTCGGGCTGACCGCTGTGGTTGTGGTCAGTGCTGTGGCGGGCGTCTCTGGCCAGCTGAGCTCGTGTGGCAGCGATCAGACTGTCGTGAGCCAGCTCCTGGACCCTCAGATACCACGGAGCTCCGCCATCACCTCCGTCTCCGGCCGAAACCTCCTCCTGCGCCTCGTCCACCTCATCTTGAACAAAGACCAGTGGCTCTGCCGACAGCCCTGAAACACACACACACACACACAAGCACCACGTCACACACACCTACTCTGAAAGAGAATACTTACCTAACGCAAAATATAACAAGTACTGTAAATATTTCAATTTAACTTAATGAACATAACTAGACTGCAAAAAAAAATTCTTAGTGTTTTTATCTTGTTTTCGAAACATTCTTGAATCAAGATGCATTTACTTGACAAGTGGAAATACTTTAAATATTATGTCTTGTTTTTTGAAAAAAAAAAAAATATATATATAATAATAATTGATAAAATAATAATGATACTGTGACAATGTTTTTGAAATCAAATCTTTTCACAGCTATGACAACAAACACTGGTATCTAACAATGCTTTGCAAATAAGTTCATCTTAACAATATAAAACACATATACATAAACCCTATTCTGTGTCCCAAACTTATGAAACACTGGTTTCTTCAATTTTAGAACATTTAGTGCAATTAATGAAAGAAATCGGTCAAATCTGTTCAGATGTAAACCTCTTTGTAATCAGTTACATTTTCATAAGTAACTGTAATTGAATTACACAATTTTATCCGTAACAATAACAGATAACAGTTACATTTATTTTGGAAATAAATGACGTAATTCTGTAGTTAGTCCCCAGCACTGTTTCTGAACCACAGTCAGACATTTGGGGGCATTTAGTTTTTATATTATAGATTTTATACACAATCTAATATGCATTTTCATGATGCATTTCTAAATGATTTGTTTAGAAACACCAAACAGTAAATGTATAAAAATAACTTAAATAAATAAATAAATCACTGTAACAGTAAACATCATAATATAATTTTCGTATTATGCTTCATAAAATATTATCATAACAAAAAGTGCTTTTGAAAAGTGATAAGCAGAAATTCTTTGAATTAAAAAAAAAACAAAACAAACAAAAAAAAAAACTAATCAAAACATTTAATTTTTAAAATATATTTTTTTCTTTTATTTTGATTGACTTTTTTTTTTTTTAGAAAACCTTTGGCCAGGTTGAGCAGGACATAAGACGTGCTGTCGTGGTTCTGGAGGTCCTGTAGGATGGTGGGCGGGGTTTGTGCCTGTGGGGGAGGGGTTTGCAGCTGAACCACCAATGGGCTTCGCTCAGGGCCAAAGTCTGACAGCGAGGGGGAGGCGGCATGACTCAGAGCACTCTCTGAAAGCACACCAGACCAGAGCATAATCACATCAGCAATGTGATTTACAAGAGCTCAGAACATTCACAAGTACAGTCTTCTAGTACATTTACAACAATGAATGGTTCACTGGAGTCATACCAAATATTCAAGACGAACAGAACACCTCTTCTAAGATGATCACGTTCTCTAAACGTTATTTTCAAACGTGAAAAATGTTTAAAATAATTCATAAGAGAAAAAAAAAAAAACGAATTAGGACTGTCAAATAATTAATCAGGATTAATCACATCCAAAATAAAATAAAAATATGTGTATGTGTGTGTGTATACTGTGTATAATTATTACGTATATTAAAATACACAAAAAAGCATGTATATATATAATATAAATTAGATAAATACATATACATGTAAATGCAAGTGGGTCTGTGTTTGTATTTTTATATGTATATATACACACACAGCACACACACATATGAAGGGCTGAGACAGGTGTGTTTGTACCTGGCAGCTCCAGCGGGCCGCACTGAGAGGACGACAGCAGCGGGACACAGGACGCTTTACTGTCCACCTCCTCCAGACTCTGACCCAGCGGGATGGACGCGTTCTGAACGAACTCAACCAACAGCTGCACACACACACACACCATGAGAAATAAAAGCATCAAATCTAGAACAGCACATAACCACTACATCACAACAACATCACAAATAAAACACACAATGGGTGCATTCATTACTTTAAACGACTTACATCCGTCTCCAGCAAGAAATTAGTAAAAGTTGAAATTCTGATGATGATTACTGAAGTATTCATAATGTATTTCTTGCTGTATGATGTATGTAATGATTATTACAGTGTCAAAACACAACACTGCATATAAATCAGGGTTACCAACAGAGTTTGATGGTTTAATGTTTGTAAAGGATAAATATTAATATTGAAATGTTACAATTATGTATTATTGTTATTATAAAACATTTTAAATACACTTTCCACATTTATAGTAAATATTAGATTTTTTATATATACATAATAAATATACACAGTTCACATACATAAAGCATTTAAACAAAAAATCAGATCCAAAAATAAGTTATCATCAATAAATGTCTGTTCTGAAATGACTACTTGTTTAAATTAATTTTAAATCTCATTTTCAACAATTGTAAAAGTTTTTAAATTAATTTCTGATTGTTCAACTGTTTTTTTATTATTATTATTTTACTTCTTTTTATGTAAACCACTTTAAATTACCATTGTGTACGTAATATGCAGTATAAATAAACATATATGTTTCCTACATATAATAATCGTAGTAATAATAATAGAACTGTTATTAGTACAAGCAGTATTTTATATGCATGTTTATACATAAACAAAATTTTAGCCAAAATGTGAACACAGACAACCTTTTCAAAGAATTTTTTTAAACAATTGTTAAATTGCATTAAATTTCATGTTTTTATCAAGAAAAATGCCATACGATTTTTCCCTAAACCATGCAGCCCCAATATAAGGAATCAGAATAAGTCAGTAAAAACCTCAGGTTTGGAGTCAAGTTCATCAGAAAGCATGGATTCAGCCGAATGTAACCTGTCCACAGCAGAGAGAAAACATGAATATGAATAACATCAGCCATGTAATACTGATTATTAATAGACGAGGTGTCTGACCAGGTGCAGGCGCTTCATGGGCTCCGGGTCAGAGAGAAGAGCTTCTGTCCATCATCTGCTCTCACACGTCACAGACGCGACGGAACGTAAGCCTGCGTGACGTCACGAATACATTAATATACTAATAAGCACATTCATCAAAACACTCAGTACAGTTACTGTAAAAAAAAAAAAACATGAAAAAAAAGAGAAGTGGGGTGAATAAATCAAGTCCAATTTACATACCGAAAAAGTCACATAGTTAATGAATATAAGGCTAACAATTTGCATAAATTCATGAATATTAATGAACAGACAAGAAATGAAGTTAACAAGCTTTTAAATCGTTCACAAGGCTCGGACAAACTAGTAAACCTCAACTCACACTCTTTACCAACGAGAAGTCTGATATTATTACTAATGAAGCTTTACAAATACGAAGAATGTGTCAATAATGAAGCATAACATTAGCCACGGTTAGCTGGAGCTCAAACCTCCGTCATTCTGCTCGCTCTCAGATAATCAACACCTCAGACGATGTTCATATTACACACTCATCTTTATCGGCTTGGCTTACCTTCATCGCGCTGTTCTGGAGCCGATGTGTTTGACAGAGAGCAGCGGAGATAAACACAAACACAAGTACGCATGGAGAGCACTTCCGGGTCGCGCGCGCGAGGAGCAATGTACTTCTGGGTGGAGAAAAAACTTCGTAAATATTAGGAGCAGCTTTCGGTGTTTTAGCCTGATTTATTTTGACAACCGTTTGTCATTGAACGAGCCGTTTTGTGAATCCGTTCAAAATAATGACTCAAATGTTCCATCTTTGTATTTTAATGTTAAAAAATAAATAAATATATATATTTTAATATGCCTAAACAATTTGCAGTTTATTTTTATAACACCAAACTACAAGTAAATGAAAGTCAGAAATGTTTCTTGTCTTTTTAAAATAGGTCATGTTTATTTTATTTGGTGTTTAGATAAAAAAAAACAAGTACTTGATTTTATGTATACATTTATATTATGTTCATATATTTGCGTTGACAGACACAGGGACACATTTGACAATTCAAATTATTTTAATAACTTTATGACATTAATGAAAACATCTCTCAATCTATTATTCAGTGTTAAAAAGTAAAAAGCGGGGAATAAAAAAGCAAAAACAATTAAAAATACAATGTAAAAAAACAAATAAACAGTAAAATGAATGTTGTGAACATTTAGCAACAACTTTGGTTTTGTACAGCTGAGAATTATTAATTCATGATCTGTTTGATATATGAGCTAAAGATGATCTAGAACAGTATGTAAGTCAGTCTAATGGTGGATTAATGTAAAAGCACACAGAAGAACAGGATTGAGTGGTTATGACACACACACAAAAAAACCTTCACAGTTCTGCTCTATACCCACACGTAAATGTGAGGATTATCTAATAAACAGCAAAGAAACATACAAACAGAGCATCTTCATACACCAAACGGCATTATTATTTTACTTACAAAAGACAGCAATAACAAATATTATTAATAAGAGCAACACTTCTGCGTGAATCAGATGAAGTACTCCCTAAAGTGATTGTTTTAGTAAGCTATAATTCAAAATATGAGGCTCGTCTCTGGCAGACGTCACATGACAATGCTTCACAATCTTTAACGCGGTTCAATGTGCTCCGAATCAAATCTGCAGAAGAGACACCAAAACTCGTGAAAGCTTTATCAAAACTGCTGCCCTACAAAAGTTTTCCTTGACTTTTTAGTCATATGTTTGATTGTTTTTACACAAAAAAAAACAAACACGTGAAACACACGAAAACTACGGAAGCCATGGATTTACAGAAATAGAAAGCAATTACAACTTTGTATCGTGCAATTCTTGACTTTTCATATCAGAATTGCAAATGAAGTCTGCGCTGTGATACGCAAACTCAGATTTCAGAGTAAACATTATTTTACTGAAACTCATCAACACCTCACAGTTCAGTTAATGTCTCAGCTTTTAATATTACTTATAAACTCTAAAGTGCAACTTAACTCACAATTTCTCTCGCATTTCAGACTTTTCTTAAAATTTCAAGTAAATGCCTCGCATCTCACAATTCATATTTCCTTAAAATTAAAAGTTAAATTTTGAGTTTTTACCTCAACATTCAGATTTTCTTCTGAGTATATATGTCTTATGCAGGTTATTCAATGTTCTCTCCCACCTCTGACTTAACATATCCAAATTCTAAGAAAAGTCTCTGAGTATTCTGAGTTTAGAACTCACAATTTTTTCCGCTTCAGAATTAAATTAATAATAATAATAATAATAATAATATTAACAACAACATCATTTTGAATTTTTTGCATCCATGTGTCATGTGCAAAACAAGCTATTGGAAGTAAAGCCATGATTTATGAGTGGAAACGAGTAGCTGCCAAAGAACGTATGAGCTCTACGTCTCATGATCAGAGTTTGAGGACTGAGTAAGGCAAGAGGAGCGCTGATTACCGCAGAGAAGGTGATTATTCATCATCACACAAAGAAAGAACCACCCGTGTGTTCCTGTCCGACTCCCAACATGTCCAAAACCACCCGAATAAATAAAAACAATCCCCCTTTTTGGGTCTCAATGATACAGATATGGATCTCACAGAACATGAGCCAGTCATATTTAAAATCAAAATCAAGAGAAAGAAAACGTTAAACGAGGCTGGAGGCACGGTGTCAAGACACATCACATCTTAAGGCAAGACATTACAGGCAAAAGCCTTGTCAGTTTTTCCACACGTCATTTATACATGCTTCTCATTTGCTTTTTTAAAACCCCTCGTTTTGCTGAATAACGTCAAAGAAGAAAATATCCAAAATAAGTGTTCATCGCAGTGTTTTTCTATAGATTTCAATTAAAGTACATGTCTTAAAAGGTTCCTACATACACCAGAACTCCTCTCTATATTCTGAAGGTTTTTACAGAGGGTTTTGTTCATATAACATTCACACTAATTCCTAAAAACATGGCTGTGAGTTTGTTTCTCAACTGCAGCAGCCCTCACATACTCTTTATGATCTGAGGATTTCTACCCAGGGGTTTGTCCGTGTAACCTTTCATCTATTTGCGGCTCTTATTTTTTTCAAAAGGAGTTTGTTTCTCCACTTTATCAGCACACACCAGAACTGGTTTTATTCCTCTCTATAGTCTGAAGTTTTTTTAGTGAGGGGTTTGTCTGTATAATATTTGAAATAAAAGCAAATTAGCACCCTTAATAGGGAATACATATTTGACCTCTCAGAACACGTTGACTGAATGAATTGTCTTAATGCACTTTTAAACTTTGGTGTCTTGCCTTATTGGAACGGTCTGCAAAGAAGATAAAAATAATAATAATTCTTGTTGGGTTTTCTTTTGATTTTGAGGCAAAATACGAGCTAGACATTGGGTTTCTTTTTTTAAGAACAAGATCATGTTGGAGAATTGGGGTCAGACGATGGGAAGGGCTGCAGCCTATCCTACTTCTGACAGTCTGCAATGATCCATTTTTCATAATTGCTTTGAGAAATACTTCATCTGCGTTTTTGCATCTCACCGTCTTCTACGATGCCTAAAAATACAATGTTCTGTGGGTCTTTAGCAAGTTCTGAGCCTAAACCTGCTATTGTGCTTTAGAAACGAGGCCTAGCTTTAATGTTTCTGTTCTTTGAAACGTAAGAGGTGAAAATGAAGGAGTGTAAAGAGCTTATGCACTGAACTACGTTAAGGCTGAAGCTTATTAAAGAGTGAACGCACATCCGTTTATGACCCTGGAGCCAGTCATAAGCAGCAATAGCCAACAATACATAGCATGGGTCAAAATGATGCTAAAAATCATTAGTATATTAAGTAAAGATCATGTTCCGTGAAAACATTTGGACAACTTTAATAGCAAGTTTCCTTAATATTTAGATTTGTTTGCACCCTATCCTAACAAACCATACATCAATGGAAAGCCAATTTATTTCAACCCTCATGACTGGTTTTGTGTTCCAGGGTCACATACAGTCTGGACAACTCAGGCATTGTTTTGACCTTAAGATACAGTCTGAATTTGCACGTTTATAAAGCGCCCAAGAAAGGTGCACTGCGTCTTTATCTCACTTCAGGTTGTGTCCGTCGCTCTGCGTCCTGTCTTTCCCTTTTTCCTCTTCCTGCATGCTCACCTGCAGCTTGCTCCAGACCTCAGAGTCTCCGGTCTGCAGCGCTTCCATGAACAGGCTGGTGTGTTGGCGCAGGCGGTCCAACTCCGTCTGCGTCCGGCGGTTCTGACGGATGAGCTCTTTTGTGCGCAGCGTGATGTCCAGCAAGCCGGACCTGCTGAGGATGTTGTAAGTGTTACAGAAGCGCTTTATCTTGTCGTCCGTATCAACGTTTAACGTCAGCGACCCATCTGTGGACTGGGGTCTGCGTTCTGCTACATGCGACTCGACGGGTGCCAGAGAAGCACTGGGTAACGGACTGCCGGTGGATGAGTCTTTCTGACTGCGAGAGGAAGACGAGCTCTTGACGGAGGAAGAGGAGCTGGAACTGCTGCTGTTCTTCTGCGTCGCATCTCCGGGATGAGGAGCAATTTTGGGGTAGGATTTGAGGATAGGGAGGTACTTTCTGTGCCGACGTCTTTTAGACAGTGGCGCTTTCCGCACCGGGCCGGATCTCTGAGGGACGACGGGTTGAAGGAAGACCACCTGAGGCTGAGGAACCACCTCCACCGCCGGACTGAAGGCCCAGGGCTTTAGAGATGAAGGGCTTTCACCAGGCTAAAGATAATGCATAAATATAAAACGTTAGGGACTGTAATTATTAATATTATGAATAGTCCAACTGCATTTAGAAGATTGAGATTGTTCATTTCGGTTATTTCTCGTAACCGATGCTCGTTCACTGATTATTAACAGACAACATTATTTTAAATTAGAATTTAACTCAATTAGAAAGGATAAGAGCCTGTGACCAGTTAAACATTTTAATATTTGTTTTCTGCAGAATCATTGTACCTGCGCAAAACTAGCAAACAACAGAAGACTCACATGATCATATCCATTTCATATCATACGCCTGCAGCACTTTTGCGACCAGAGACAAAACATTATAAAGGATAAATAGGCCTATATGAGAAACATATAGCTATTTTACATAAATAATAAATCAAGAAAACGAAAGTTAATTCTGTATGAACGTGCAGTGGGAAACAAGCCCGTTTTCCTTACCAGTAACCAAAGCAACAGCGACCCAATTAATATCAACGATGGCAACGTCCATAAAAGTTTTGTAAACACATTTTTATATAGGTTACGAGTGGCGTATTTTAACAATGCGGCAAACCTTTTAAAATAATTAGGCAAAATACTTAAATAAAATTACTTTTTAAACCGTTTAACTGATTGTATTAATCGGTCAAATTCATATCGGTCGGTTAACGGTTAGACTGAACATCCCTAGTTGCTATACTACATAGTGAAAACAGTCCTGCATGCCACTTCCGAATATATATGTGCTGGATCAGACAGCCAGACAGAAAACTTTTGAAACTCTAATAATATTTTACAATCTTAACAGTATTTGATCAAATGAGTGCCGCCGTGGTGAGCACAGGTAGATATTTCTTTAAAAACTTCTAAAATCTCACTGACCACAAACTATTAATCACTAGTTATTGGTTAATCTATAAACTAAACATGGTAAACCTGTACATCTAACGCCAAACTCACATGCTTCTGGAATTATAGAGTCCTTGCTTTCTATTTCTATGTACAAGTATTATGTTTATTCGTGAGCGTCAAGGACAAAAGCAAGAGTAGAAGGTCTGAAGTTCACCTGCTTCAGAACCACATTGTTCATGAAGATCATTGGCGAGAGGCCCTGCAGAGCTCCGCCCACCACCGTGGTCAGCTGTGACGATCGTGAGGATGACCGTGAGGCTTCGTCTGTGTCCGTCTGATCCAGCACACTCAGGTGCTCAGAGCTGCCATCTACCAGAAACACACAAGAACATCACCTCAAACACTTACATACAAACACAGTAGCTGCAGAGGGCAGTCTAAAGCAGGGCTGTTCAAACTATCCTGGAGGGACGGTTTCCTGCAGAGTTTAGTTCCAACATGCCTCAACACACCTGCATGGACGCTTCTAGTATATCTAGTATCAGCTTGATTAGCTGCTTTGTGTGCGTTTAAAAAGGGTTAGAGCTGAAGTCTGCAGAACATCAGCCCTCCAGGTCTGGTCTAAAGCTCTCGGTACACACCTGAGAAGCCTGAGTCCCTCTCAGACTCTGGCTTGGACTTCTCCATCCTTTTGTTTTTGAATCTGGTCATGGCTTTCATGTGAGCTTCATCCTTTAGCCTCGTGCTCATCCTGTTCCACCGTATGAGCCTAAAACATCAGAGAGAATCACAGGAATGTAAAGGACTGCTCTGCAAAACGTACACTAACAAAACAGGACATATTATCCAGGGTTATTACAGTTAACTAAGAAAAAATTTATCTGAAAGAAAAATAATATAACAAACTAAAGCTTCTGTTATTTTAGCAAGTTGCCAAGTGAACATTTCTTGTGTTTATTTAGTTTAATGTTAAGTACTAAATTAACCTAAAACGGAAATAAAAATGAAAAAAAAAAAAAAACATTGTCATTTTTAAATGACAATAATAATAATAATAATAATGAAATAAGGCAAAAAATTAAAAATAATTCAAAATATAAAATCTTAATATTATAAAAAACATGGTGACACAATTATAAATGTTACTTGTTTTACTATAAATGTAGTGTTTTTAAACTAGTGTGACTGAATGAATTGAAATTAATCATTGAAAAAAAAGATTAATGTTAACTACATAAAAGCATGCCATGTTTTGTTACAGTTAATTAAAACAATACTAACAAAACAAAAACCACACATAAATCATAAGTCATGCATTGAAAATAAATTCAACCCTTAATTGAAATAAAACTTATTTTATTGCCTCTAGCAGCATTTCTCATCTTGTGAACTTAAGATTTCAAATTAATAAAAATAAATAAATAAATCAAAACCAATACTGAAAAAAAAAATA
>JAUMHG010000067.1:18260986-18273788 GCA_032359395.1 Enteromius anoplus | reverse complement strand
CTGCATTGTTTGTCATGCTTTGTAAAGCTTGGCATAGACTTAAACTCGCTACAGGTTTGCATAGAACTCAATAAAGAAAAGTTAAATATACCGTACCATCTCATCTTTCAAATCCAGATATCAGGTTCAAGTCAATCACACATCAGCCTTCATTTCATATTTAATGGGACAAGGCAATAATGTGCACCCCAGTGTACACCGAATAAAAATAGCGTTTCTTGAATCTACAAAAACCATGCAAGTATGCTTGCTTTAGAGTTGCCACCCCTTATAAGTTCAATGCCACCCCATAAATAATTTTCTAGATCCGCTCCTGAGACCTCCTCAAAGTAATGAAGGCTCAACAGATCCTCAGCAAAGCCACAAGACGATCACATCCATGCCATTCCAACAAAGTCTCACGACCAAATTTGTACTAATTCATACAACCTCACTGACGGTGAGCCCCAAGACAGGTAGGTTTAGGGGCGGGGTTAGGTTTAGGTCATTCGTGCAAATACATACGACTTGGCAACTCGTATGAATTTGTACGACTGAGGTCGTACGAATTAGCCACCTCGTAAAATATGTACGAATTGCTGTGAGATCAGGTTGGCCATTCCTCAATAATGCTGGAGCGTGTGCTAAAAGACCCCGACCAAGTCTTAAGTGAAATGAACATACTCTTAAAGATCGTGAACAATTCAAAGCATTTTTTTGAATGATCCTAGGAAGCATTCTAATTTTTTGAGATACTGGATTTTGACTTTCATGAGCTGTAAGCTCTAATCATCAAAACAAAAAACTTCGCTCATGGAATGTTTTTCTACTAGATGTTTTAATATGCTCGTCTAAACTGGATAAGTTGATAAAACATACAAAAAGTTTTTCTTTTTTTGGTCATTTTTGACAACGAAAACCAGAAGTGTAACTATGTGGAAGTCAGTCACCCTCAAAAATGCTAAATAAAAAATCAACAAATTTTGAGAGCACTGAATTTTTTTTTTTAATGACATCACAAAGAAAAGAAACGACTTGATCACGTGTAACGAAAAACCGCCTATTTTGTTCAGGTAATTTATACCTGTATTGAATAATTCATAGAAGTCAAACCCTTAGTTAGATAGTGTTAAAATCACACACCTGAAATGAATTCGTGTAGTGATGTTTAAAGCGACAGCGGCCTCTAGTGGTCAACGCAGGTCTAGGGGTCAATCTCATTCTAAATCTGATTCTCACACACAGTATTGTTATCTTCAGCTCAGTGTAAACTTACAGGGGTTTTGCAGGTGTTATGAAGGTAAATCTAAGAGTTTGTTTTTCTTAAATGGAATGGAACACAATGTTAATATTTCCTCTAAATTTACAATCGATGCTTTAAAGTTTAAAAACACCACTTCCGTGAGTTTTTTTTAAATTATTATTAATTTAGCAAAAAAACAATCAATCAAAAAATGGATTGGATTTAACGTGTGTGCTTTTGACACTATAATATGAAAATAACATACTGCAAAAGTGCTGTATTTTTATCTTGTATTCCAGTACAAATCTCTAAACATCCTTAAATCAAGATACATTCATAAGAGAAGCCAAATGAAAAGCCTTGTTTTTATCAAAAACTGATATAAATTTACAGTTAAAACAATAACAAATATCTGCCGATGGGTTCAGAACAATCAAAATGACTCGATGACAGGTTTTACAGATTTTCTTCTCATTTTAAGCTGCATGTCTTCATGTTAATTTAAGGATGCCTAGAATTTTTTTCTTTCTGGATAACGCCAAAAATACAAAGTAGGCTAACGCATTCACGCAATGCATTTTTCATGGTGCATGCAACATTTAATGCAGTGACTTTAAGACTTTGTACCTTTCTCATTTTAAGCAAAAACTCACTACATGTTGTTCAATTTCTCCGAAAACAAGCTAAAAATGACACGTTAATGCATTCACGCAATGCTTTTTTTTTTTCAGTGCATGCAACATTTCAACTTTGAAGACTTCGCACCTTTCTCATTTTGTGAGCATCAACGAATGCAAATGTAAAGAAGTGAAGCGAAACAGTCTGTCTGTATGCAAAGATCACTTTTATTCATGTCATGATTTGTGATTGTCAGTGCACCTTGAGTTTAAGCATGGTTTTGGATCGGTCTGCTGTGAGAAAGCAGCCGCTCGTACAGGTTTAAGTGCATTGTGGCAGTGGTAAGGTCAAAGGTCAGGAATCTTGTCTGAGATCAAGGTTTTATTCAGTGGGTCAAACACAAGGTGCAGCATCTTCACATCTCATTCCGAAGGAACAAAAACCACAACAATCCAACAGTTTTCACGCCATCCAGTGTGGGGCTACATCGTACAAAAGTCCTACGAAGCAAACACGAGCGATCCCGTCTGCGCTTTACTGAGCGATGTACACGTTTGCGCTGGAAATGCCATTCCCGTTGGCCTCTGAGAGAGAAATACCCTGTGGAGGCGATGCAGGCACACGACAATCCTAACCCTGCTAACCACGCTTGTAAACTTGGACTAGTGTAAACCTGAGCTGAGTCGAGAATGAGTGGAGCTCGTTTGGAAGACGCAGAGACACAGAGCTGGACTTTCTGCTACAGAACGCCACGGATCGTCCGCTTCAAGCATAGATTGTGATGTCTAAGGAACACAGGCTTTCAAATGAGCCATCTCTCAGTCTCAGAGAACGCAGGCAGTCAGCATTTCAAGCATGTCTTTGTCCTAAAACCAAAAAAGCAGTCTATTTAAACCACTTTAAATGTCGACTGCCATAGTTTGAGGGAAGCAGCAATTCCAGACGAAAGCAACAGATCACCAAAAAATGAAAACGCCACCGTTCTGCAACGAGCCGGTTTCAAATATCGGGATGATTCATGTTCAATGAATCACGGCACAGGCTTTCTATGAAACCTGAAAAGTCTATTTTCTTTTCATTTAGCCATTTACCGATAATCAAGAAAACTGTTTCACTGCTGTTCCTTGAGCGCCACCTGCTGCCAGAGAGTCAATTACTGCTCTAAATCAGCTGTTCCTGTTTTATGTAGTAGTCAGACCTGTCTCATTTTTGTCCATAACCACAGTTTAATTTAGAGGAAAAACACACGCTGCATACAGCTTCTTTAATTGACTAAAATGCATTAAAAAATGTTAAATGGAAAAAGCACCAAGCCTTGATTTGTTTTTTATTTGTGTTATTTATTTGATTTTTTTTTTTAGTACTTCACTTTAGTTTTGTTATTTGACATATTTCACAAACAGATGTGCAGCAAAAATATTAAGGAAATCGTGATCAGTGCTGTGAATTGCATTGTTTTATATAATTCACATCGCAATCTTCATGCAGCTCTTTTCTGTTAAAATAAGTGGCATTTCAGTGTTAATGACGTTAAATGTCAATGCAGCATTTTTAATATGAATATGATCTGTGGCAGAGATTCAGTGCATAGTGACTTAAAGCATCATATCATTTGAAACGTTGTGCATGATTTTTTTTCAAACTTTTTTTGTCTTTGAATGGAAAAGTGCTGCATCAAGATTCTTCGAAATGTTCCTTGTATTCTTTCCTCACGGGTACAGTAAATGGCGGTTCATTTTTAGGTCATCTGTTGCAGCGATTTGAGAATGCAAGAAACTGGCTACTGCAACGAAGCCCCGTTTCCAGCGTCCGAGAAAGCAAACAATCAAGTACGTGTCACATCTCGTCATTTAGAAAGAGTGAAAAGTAATCCGAACCGTTTATGGTCACTTTATCGGCCTGTAAAAAAATACGGTCATAAACTGAGGTCTCTTCTACAGCTTGTGAGGTAAAGTAGAGCTATTCTGTCTCTAAACCCTGCAATACAAAGCTTTGTCAAGTGCTTAGCTTATAATGCTCGGAGATGCACAGTGCGAGGTGTGCAGGCATACGTGTAACGATTATCATCCAAATACCAGATCATCTCAGTGTTCTGGTGACGCTTTATACGTGGAACCTTCATCATTTAGTTAAAAGTAATTCACCCAAATGTGCTGAAAATTCACCATCAAAGATCAGGATGAGTTTGTTTCATCATCAGATCTGAAGAAATGGATGTCCAAACAGCTGATAAAAACATCACAATAATCCACAGCACTCATCAGTTAACATCTCTCAACGCTATGAACAAACAGCACATTCATTCAAAGTAGTCTTTGTTATTTAAATATTGTTCATGTAATGTGTTTTCCTGAAGCGCATTTTAAATGTCGCAACTTGTTTCAGAACATTCTAAAGTAACGTCTGTAAAATGATCCAAGGGAACGTTTCCTTAACATTCTTATAATCAAGAACAATATGCTTTTAAAAACCTGGCGTTTTGAATGTTTGGTAACATTTCATAACTTAATGAAACAGTTTCATGTTTTAATCAGCTGTTTGGACTAATATTCTGAGCGCATCCATTGCTGGTCATTTCTCCAGGTCTGATGAAGAACCAAACTCATCCTCATCTAGGATCAAATGAAAGTGAGCACATTAATTGTAGGGTGAAATACTCTTACAGTACACTACTATGCATAACAGGTCATTGATCTTTTTTGTTTTGAACGTATAGGCGCGTTGTAAAGTATTTTGTTCATGATGAAAGTCACCATAAAGCGCTACCAGCCTTTTATAAGCGAAACAATCAAAGATTTTCCAGGAGTGCAGTGAACAATCGCAATTAAAATCAGCGTTTGAAATCATTGTTAGCACCAGGAAGTTTGGAGACGGTGACGAAGCGCCGTACATTCATCACACGGATCGAGCGCTCACTGCAAGAATTCAGTCTCTTACTTAGTACTGTCTCGCTTTCTAATATAAAGATCACAACATTCTTGAAACAAGGTGCATTTACTTCAAGTAAAATGATTGAAGATATATTATATTTTGCTTAAAACAAACTAAAATATCTGCCAAAGGGGTGAGAAAATAATTATAATTGAAAGAATAACATTATTTCACTTGCCAAATATTTTTGCTTTTTTTTTTTAAACAGAGATCAAGACTAGGTTAAGTCGATTAGCTTGTACAGTATATTCATCTTGATTCAATCATTTTGAATATTTACACTAGAAAACAAGACACAAGCACTGAGTAAGAGGATGTTCGTGGTCAGATGTCGCGTCGGAGCATTCAGTCTTCAGCAAGCTCTCCTGGACTCAAATCATATCATGTACAGAAAATAATATATATTCATATATATATATATATATATATATATATAGAAAGAGAGAGAGAGAGAGAGAGAGTTATATATAATCTATATACTGCTATATGTGAAACACTTGTATATAAAACAATCTGACTTCAAGTCAAAAGTTTAGTAACACAGTCATGTAGAAAAATATGACATCTTGACAATTTCAAACGACTACGGCATATACTGCAGCTACAACTGTCATTAAATGCTAAAACAATCAGAAGAAGAAACAGAAGAAGAATCTAAAACCAAACTGAAAACAAGGCCAGGTTGAGCCATGTTTTTGAGCTAAAGTTAGGGGAAGTACAAGGCGCGAACCACAGCATCTTCATTGTTCTAGAGGGTTTATTGCTGAAAACCGGTGTTGTAAATAAAGGATCTTGTACTTTCTAGCGTGTGCTGTGTGAGATGTTGAGGTTCGGTCCATGTACTGAGAGCGATGGAGGCCGTAGAGGAGCGAAAGGAGTCGGGAATCAACGATCTATTTGGCTTCGGTCCCGTTTCGGTGGTTTTTGCTAGAGCTTCTGAACGCGTCTGAGCTCGGGACTGTATTAGAAACCAACGCTGCCTTCAAGTGCTGCTGATGGAAATCACAATTAGTGATACTCATCTCATTCGTTCCTGAAGCTTTTGTAACACTAGTGCATCAAAAAAACATTTGTGAAGTAGTTTCGGAATTCAAAATAGCTGTTTTTTATGTGAATATGTGTTAAACTCTCATTTCTTTCTGTGATGAGCAGCTGAGGTTTCAGCATCATTACGACATGATCCTTCAGAAATCACTCTAACATGCTGATTTGCTGCTCAAGAAACATTTCAGATTGTTATCAATATTGAGAGATATTTTTTGTGGGAAATGTGACGCATTTTATTTTTCATGGAAACAGGATTTATTTGAAATAGAAGTCTTTCCTGGCACTTTTTTATCAGTTTGATGCATCCTCGATGAACAGAGGCGTAAGGAACAGTAGCTAAAGGTTATTTTATTATATAAGAAAAGTAGCTACAAACAGCAGCAATTAATGAAAAGGCCTCTCAGTCGACCGGTGAATCATTTTTTTGAACTGATTCACTAAAATGAATCACTACGCATAAGAGAGAGGAGATCTGCTCACGCAGTTCATCTTAACGATGCAGTGCTTTACATCACGTTTTTGGCAACACTAGATCTTTAGTGCAAAAGTAAAGGGTTGGAAATACTGTAAAGCTCCTGAAAACCTACTTAAAGGGACAGTTCAACCCAAAATCACACTTCTGTCATCGTTTACTTTCCTGAACACAAAATAAGATATTCTGCAGAATCCTGGAAACCAAAGAGTTGACCGTTATCATTTCATTTCGTTTTTTCTGTACTATAGAACTCAAAGGATACCAGAAACAGTTTGGTTTCAAACACTGAAATATTTCTTGCCAGTTTAAATAACATGAGTAAAGGATGACAGAATGATGATTTTTGGCTAAACCATCACATTAGTTATATAAGTTACTCACAGACAAGCCTTTAACTCGTCGAGTTGGCACTTAAAGATATAAACGATGTGACTTAAAGGCAGCATATTTCTACCTATATTAATATATCACTGGCTATTTTGATGTAAATGTGTTTCCATTCTGCATGTTTTTTTCGTATTAAATAAAACGTTTATCATATTCCATTTTCGTGATGCACATTTTTAGAATTTATGCACATCTTGTTGTTTCCGTCCAGCGTTTTCTTTTGCGTTATTACAAAATGCGCATTAAAAACAGATGGACGGAGATATTTTAGAATCAAATGTGACTCTGGAGCACAAAAGCAGTCATCAGCAGCTCAAGTGTGTTTGTAAGGGTCAAAATTATCCATTTTTCTTTCGTGCCAAAAATCATTACGCTATATGTTCCATGAAGAGATTTTGTAAATTTCCTACTGTAAATATATCAAATCTTCCTATTTGATTAGTAATACGCATTGCTACTTAAGAACTTAATTTGGACAACTTTAAAGATGATTTTCTCAACACTTTCTCAGATTCAAGATGTTCAAATAGTCTCAGCCAAATATTGTCCTATCATAGCAAATCCTACATCAATGAAAAGTATAAATCTCAATTTCACTGAATTGGCATGACAGTTTTTGTGCTCCAGGGTCTCATCATATCCTAAATCTAATGAGATCTAAACGTGACTCCAAGGCAGCATATTTCTAACCCAGCCCTGGAGCGTGACTCCTTTCGGCCCTCGTTCGGCCCCCTCATCAATCGATAGGCCCCTGGAAGATGAGGCGTGTTACCCCAGGGCCCGGGCCCAGTGGGGCCGAGCAGAAGGGGCAGGTGGGTCTGAAGGCGTGAGTCCCGTGTGGCAGCGGGGTCTCGGCCCAGTACCGAGCCGTATTCTCAGAGCACACGTGACCGCAGGGGACGAAGGCGTGGGTCGGGGCCCCGGCATCCGTATAGAAGCCCGGCTCAGCCCCAAGCCACAGTGGCACATAGGGGCCCAGGCTCCGACAGAGTGGACACTCGCGACGTCCACCGGGGCCTTCGCTGCGCTCACGGTGGCCCTCGGGCCGCTGGCCCCAGTCGTGCCGGCCGTGCACGTGTCCACAGCTCAGGTAGGCCCAGGGCTGGCGCTCCTCTAGGCTGTGGCTCCGCGGGAGGCTGGGGAAGGCCAGCGTGCTCAGTCCCACCGGGCACTGGGGTCGCGCCGCGTTCAGCTCCAGACGCAGGGCATCCAGGTGCCGCAGGGTTGGGGCCTTCAGCAGACCCCCAGCCGTCCGCCAGAGCAGTGTGGCCCCGCACAGATCCACGAGAGAGCCATCCTGCAGAGCGCTGCTCTCACCCTGAGCCTAAAACAACACCGCTGCTCACTTAATACTGTTACAACACCATAATACATACATACATAAAGTAACTAAATAACTGAATTATCAAACACAAAAAAACCCTATAAAAAATAACAATATTACAACAAATCAATAAATAAGTAAACAGAAAATTATTAAATACAAAAAATAATAAATACATAGAAAATTATTAAATAGAAAATATACAATTAAGATTGATAGTAAATCATACAACAATAAATAAATAAAAAGTAACTAAATATAAAAAATACAATATACACAACAATACAATAAATAAATAAACAAGGAATTTTTCATACAAAAGTACAACAAAAACAGTTCAATAAAAAATATATAAATAACTATATTAATTAATACAGAAAAAACTATAAACAATAAAAATGTTAAATATAGATATAACTATATTAATGATTTAATAGAACTCTAAAAAATATTTTATACTTTTTTAGATTATTTACATCAATACTGATAAATACATAAAGTTAAAATTAAAGTATTCCTTTAAAACAATAATAAATAATAAATTAATAAAAACAAATAATTTAATTATGAATTACAAAAACATAATTGCTATAATATTATTTAAAGTAAGAAAATAGTTTGTACTTTGTACTAGTAATGCTCTTTTTTTTATATTTTTTGTCTTGTTTTCAGTAAAATATGTAAAAATTCTTAAATCAAGACAAATTTACTGGACAAGTAAAATGCCTTAAGATAATATTATTAGTCTTATTAAATAATATTATTATTATTAGTCTAAAATTAAGACTTTGAATTAAGATTACATTTCTTACCCCACTGACCCCTTTTTTTTTAAAGTGGAAATTGTTGATAACTTCTTTTTAAAAACAAGTCTGAATATTAGTGCAGTTAAATGACTAATTGCATCTGAAATAAAAGTTTATGTTTGTAATAAATATGTGTTCTCTGTATATATATATTATGTATATATGAATACACACACATCCGGTGTATGTTTAAAAAATGTATTTACGCCTATGTTTATATAACTTTACATAATATTATATATAAATATATTTAAGATATAAAAACAACATTTCTCTTAAATTTAAACAAGCATGTGTGTATTTATATATACATAATAAATATACACAGCACACACACATATATTATGTAAACAAAAAATTATAATCAATCACGGTTAATCGTTTGACAGCACTACTTAAATCACTTTACATCATTTTACTTGCATCTTGATTCAAGAATGTTTAGATACTTATACTAGAAAACAAGAGAACATTACTAAGCCCTGAGTCTGGCCGTGTGTGGTTAGGAGACTAGTTAGTGGTGTTTACCAGCTGGCCGCGGATGGGCCCGGATCGGGTCTCTCTGAGAGCATAGACATCTCCGCACACAGAGATCTCTCTCCACTGCCCCTGCTTGGGCTCTTCTGGGAAACCCACAGGATGCATCACCAGAACGCCGTTGGTCGTCAGCCCATCCATGTGACCGTCCGGATTCTTCCATTTCGTCGCTTTCTCCTGTGAGACATAGGCGCATCGTTCAGGAAAGTGCACTAACTGGTGAAATATATTTCTCAAAAGCAATAGCTAAACCGGCTCTGTGTCAGAATACAATGTGCTAACAAATAAAAACAAGACTGAACTATGCGAGTGCTGAACCAACTTCTGTGTAAATGCATTCATGCCACATTTGAGCTGCAATAACCAGTCTGTGTAAAGAAGCACAAACATCTCTTCAGAATCTCCCTCACATGAGAGCATAATGCATAAATGTGAGAAAATAAACAAAGTCTTAATGCTCAAGCACGATAAATATAGGGCGGTAATAGAAATAAAATAATAAAAATAGTGAGGTGACAGTTGATAATTTGAAAGTAATTAAATGTTTAAAGGAGATAACGTCTCTATGAAAGCATGTTTTGCCACGGAATATAAACAATAACTTTTTATTCTCGGAATTCTGAGTTTGAATGTCACAATTCTGTTTTCTTTCTTTTTTTTCCCCACAGAATCAACAAAAAAAAAAAATCTCAAAAAGTATCTCACAATTCTGACTTTTTCCTCGTCATTCTGATTTTATATCACACAATTCAAGCTTTTTCTTGAAATATAAAGTCAGAATTGTGAGGAATAAACTTTGCAACTACATTTTAAAATAATGACTTTCCTCTGAAAAATCTCTTAAATCAGCAATTGTGGCATTTTTCTCTCACAACCTTTGTATCCGACAATTCTGCACTTAAAAATTCAATACTTTTCCACAACTCAACTCTCAATTTTTTTTTTATTGAGATATACGCATTATCTGAATAAATAATCTTTCCATTGATGTATGCTTAGTTAGATTGGACCGTATTTGTCTGAGATACAATTATTTGAAAATCTGGAATCTAAGGTTGCAAAAAATCTAAATATTGAGGAACATTACCTTTAACGTTGTCCAAATAAAGTTCTTGCCAATGCATGTTACTAATCAAAAATAAAGTTTTTATATATATATGTGGTCACGGAACATGATATTTACTTAATATCCCAATGATTTAATGGGTCAAAAGTAAAGTGTTTAATATGGCCCATACAGTGTATTGTTGGCTATTGCTACAAATATGCCTGAGCTACTCAAGACTGGTTTAGTGCTCCAGGAGCACATTATTATGCCCCTGCGGAGCCCAGCTGCAACACAGACCCCAAGGAAGATGTTCTTGGACGAGTCAAAGCCGGCGGCGTAGATCCGCGCGGTGTAGGGTGGGTTCCGGTCACAGACGATTCTGCAGGCGAAGCGGGAGATGGTGCTGGGTGCCGAGGATGAGTCCTCGCTCTCCTTGGATCCTCCGGGAGTGTCCGTCACCACGAAGTCTATAGGGCTCTCGGTCGAGCGGCCGATCTGGAGAAAACCGCCACAGCCCACCTTTATGTTAGCTCTGCTCACTTTGACCCATTCAGGGCGAAACATTAAACATCTCGATTTCTTTAGTTCCAAACCTGTATGGATTTCTTTGTTCCGCTGAACACAAAGGGAGGTTTTTTGGAAGAAAGATTGTAACCAGGCTGTTTTGGTCACCATTGACTGCAATAGTAGGAAAAAAATACCATGGAAGTCAATAGTGACCCAAAACAGACTGGTTACAAACTTCTGAGCTACTTGAGGGCGAGAAAATGATGACAGAATTTTCATTTCTGGGTGAACTATTCCTTTTACCCTTGAGTTAAAGAAAAGTCTATTCAAAGTGTAGCATACTTGAAGATGTAAACGTTGATCACTCGTTAAATAACTTTGCAGAAAATATGCTACAACTATATCTGGTACAAACTCCTCTTATGCATATTATAGGTTCAATTTATTTTATAGGTTCAATATATTGGATACTTCTTTTCTCTTACTGTTATCACTGGCATATTGTTAAAATGTCTAAATATATAATGTTTGGTAACATTTCTATTCAAAATATCAATCCTCGATTTCTAAACAATAAAATCATGGCAAAACATAAAATTCAAATGGATCAAATGAATCTGAAAAATAGCCAAGCCCTAAACTACGAATACGAAAAAACGCATAGGAAAATATCGGACTTTTAAGAGATTTTTGAAAAATGATCTTTAATGCAGTGTAACACAGCTCTAAGTGAATGAAAACATCCTGCAGAGCTTTTATCTGAAAGTGCTCCATGTATAAAGTTATTTTCTCTCTGAAATAGGTCGTTTTTAAAACGAGTCTCCAGTCTTTTGTCATTGCATGCATCTCAACCTGTTAATTGAGACTCCCAAAACCAAAATATGAACATTTCATTGCCCATAATAGGGGTACTTAATGTTTATATAAACTGATTTTTCTGCCGGTTTGTTTTCCATGCAGCTGTGAAAGTATTTACTGAACTGACGGGTGTGTTTAACCTCTGACCTGGAACATGTCAGTGTCTGTGTCATGGCAGTACTCCACCACCACCGTCTGGTTCCTGGAGAGGGTGAAGGAGATGCTGTGCTGTCCCCTGCTGTTCACCGCCTGTAATGAGAGGTCACACGTCACTATCCCACAATGCTCAGCGTGTAGCACCCTACAGAGTGAGCGAGGTGGCACCTTGCTGTCCTGGGGGTTGCTGAGGATGTGCACGGCGCTGGGCTTGACTCCGTTGGCTTTGGCTCGTCGGTAAAGGGCGAAGCGGCTCCGCTTTCGACCGCGGTCTCCTCCGGGCAGAGAGCCATTATACCTGCATCATCACGAGTAACATTTATAGCACAATAAAAATATTTTTCTTTTAAAAATTGCACACTAATTGGTTCTATTCAATCATTTCAATAACCTCAATAACCTTTCAAAAAATTAATGAAAGGTGCTTCATGCCACTTGATTATTATCTCTTTATTTGGACACAAATCAAAATATCATGTTTCACTCATTAATCAGTGAGATGAGATGGCTTGCATTTATTATCTAAAACAAACCCACCCAAGAAGAAGAATTTTTTTTTTATAATTGAAATAAAGATTAAATTATATTTATTTAATAATTCGCTATATATATATATATTAGGGGTGTAACGATACATTGTATCGTATTGAACCGTTCGGTACGAGACGTACGGTTCGGTATGCATACGAACCGAACGATTCAGAAAAAAAATAAATAAATAGAATAAACTGTGTAAAATATAATGTTTTCAGTGCTATGCTCAACAAGGCAGCGCAAACGCGTCTGGTCCTCCCACCCCCAAACAGACAAGAACCAGAAACACACACATTACAAACTATCACCCGCAGCATTCAGGTAACGTTCAACCCAACATCCAGCTGTTTAA
>JAUMHG010000067.1:18238935-18260915 GCA_032359395.1 Enteromius anoplus | reverse complement strand
TATTTGCTGCTAAGAAGAAACCCCAGGAGTTATGTGAAGTATAGCTCCATTGTTGTTCAAAGTAAAAGAAAAGGGGGTTTTATTATTTTTTATTTATGTTAGTTTTAATAAATAAAAATGTAGGGAAAAAAATCAAAGAAATTCTCTTTTTTTTATTGTATTTTTGCCGTATCGAAAACATACCGAACCGTGACACTACTGTACCGTATCCAACCGAACTGTGATTTTTGTGAACCGTTACACCCCTAATATATATATACACACACACACAAACACATGCATGTATATCTTTAAAAAAAACACTTACTTATTTAATATATTTATCATTTAAATAATATACACAGAAATATATGCATGTAAATATTTTCAAAATATATGCAATACGTGTCATATACACCGTTTAAATACACATTTAATGCACACATTTACTATGTAAACAAAACTTTTCAAATTTGTGATTAATCATTTGACAGATCTAATAAAAATATCAAATTAAAATGCCACACCACGTTTGAGAAATCTTTTAGTTTTATACATGACATCCCAATCTATATTTCTGCTTCGCTCTGCTGTAAATCATGTTTATAGTTTCTCATATTCTGTGGCCATCAATGATAAACGAATTCTTGATGATATAAGGCTTCCCATGAGCATCTGTTTTCTGACCCAGCAGCTTCGAGGGATTCATAACAAACACTGATTCAGTGTTCACAAATACCATGGTGAAGCTAAATGACTAGTACAGCAAAATCATGTTAATGTGTGGTTACTTTAGTTCAACTATTATGATTTTTATTTGTTGTAAACCCATGTTTAATTTTGATAATTAAAACATAGCACACATATTCTGAATGCCTTTGTCAGAATTCAAATGAAAAAAAAATTTCAAAATTAATCTAGATTAAAAAAAATGATCTATGCCCACCCCTAATATATATGTAATAATAATATACCCCATAATATATTTATATACATAGGCATGCATATTTAATATTTTGCATACACACACACACACATATATATATATATATTTTTTTTTTTTTTTTTTTTTTTTATCGTGCAACCAATGTTTGCTGTATTTTATGCATAATATATAATAATTTGACATTTATATATACTTTTTCATTTATATATTTTTTTCTGTTATTCACAGTGCAACCAAACAAAAATGTATTTTGCTGTATTTTATTTATATCTGAAGCTTCTTTTTTTTTTTTTTTTTTTTTACTAAATTGCACATTTTACTAAACTTCTGAGATGATTTTTATGGGGTTTCTCAGAGCACATAAAACAGCAGCATCTCTTCCCATGCCCTATAGAGAAAAGAACAACACGTGGGTGAGTAAATGACAGATTTACTCTCAATTATGACAGAATAAAGAGTCGTCACGAACAGATTCACTCTAATATTGTCCTCCAGATTATGAGACAAGCACAGAACGGATCCAGACCCAGCTCTCAGACACCGAGGTGCCAGATTAGGACTGGAAGAGCTGGAAACTCCAGAGATTTGAGGATATTGAGAGGAAATCGCTAGCATGTGACGTCCATAATAAGTTCAGGAGACGGCGCGCCGGAGAAAGAAGCTTTTGTTCACACATACTCACAGCTGCGCTTGCACTGATGCTCGTTTACGGTCTCCCAGTGCTTCAGTGCATTCTAGTGCATCTGCACAGGTGAACGTTCACATACTTCACAGCGTCCAGTGCTGCTAACAGCACATCGTCTGCACCAACAGCGGTCAAAGTGCCACTTCAGCACTGCACACACACTCACAATGAAATATTCAAACATCTCTTCTTTCTCTATATAGTGGCATTCTAACCTGACAGTGGGTTTCTGTCGGAGATGCACCAATGCATGTGTTCATGCTGAGCCATAATGCACAGAACAATAACATGCAAGGGCGTTGCTATGTGGTTGTTAGGGTGTTCTCACTCTCTGGACCAAAAGCCAAGTCCCTAATATGGCATTCTGTACAATAAAAATTAGAAATGCATGATATGGATTTTTGCCAATATTCTATATGCCAATATTATTCAACAAATTTTTGCTAATATCCAATATGCCGATATTTTCAAACCATTTTGGCAAAATACGATTTGCTGATATTTTTCGAACACATTTTTTCGAAAAATATTTTTCTTTTTTTGCCAATAAGCAGATATTTTTTAATTAATTGGCCGATATCCGATATGCTGATTTTTTCTACACATTTTGTAGATATCCGATTTGCCAATATTTTTTAACTCATTTGCTGATGCTGATGCAAATACCAATATGTTTATTTTTGTTTTTAAACAAAGCCTGTGCAGAGATTTGCAAAAAATAAATCGTTTTTTGTTGTTTTTTTAAACAAAAACCTATTTGTTAGAATTAAATAAACAATTATTTATTTCTTTTATAATGAGATTACATTGAAAATAATTATAAATCAATCACTTTTTTTCAGGTGGATTCAATGGTAACCTTTAACATTTCATTTAAAGATTTTACATTTGTCGACAGTCTACAAAAAAACTGTTATAAAGCTCATAAGCTCAGTTGTAGAGCTCATAATGTATATGTATATATATATATTAAAAAAACAATAATAAATAAAATTATTTAATTGACAAATGTCAGGCTTGTGATTATACGACATCAGCTACTGCTTAATTTATTCAGAAATACAATCATAACTTTATTCATATATTTTACTTAATATATACTTTACTTTACAGATAACAATTGTACATATTGGGCCGATGCCAAATGATTACATTTTAAGATATCATCTTCCGATTACAATATTGTTCCGATAATATCTTTAATACGGAATGATTCAAAGCAGCTTCACCAAAATAAAACAAGATGTTTCCATCCCAAATGTATGAGTGAGTGAATGAATGAATGAAGCACTTATATAGAGCTTTACTGCATATTGCTACACACCCAAAGCGCTTTGCAATCATGTGGGGGGTCTCTCCTCAGCCACCACTAGTGTGTGGCATCCACCTGCTAACCACACACCAGCTTACAGGTGGAGAGCCAGTGGATGGGGATTATTAGGAGCCCATGATTTTTCACGGGGGCTATTGGAGGGAATTTGGCCAGGACAACGGGGTTACACCTCTACTCTTTGCAATGAGTGTCACAAGTCTCTTTCACACAGGAAGAATTTTTGTGGGAAACAACATATTTTTTTTTTTTGTTTTTCATTTGCTCGTACTCCACCGCGTGTACCATTCACACAGCTGCTGAACAATCTCGGCTTCGGCACGGACACTGAGGAGCTCCATGGTCTCTGCTGCAGTCACGTATTTGTTTATTTTTCGTTTTTTTAGGTGAACACCGCTCTCCGAGTTTAAAACACAGACTAGTCCCTCTGGCACTGCAGGGTTGTATTATTGAATACACCTGATCAAAGAGTCGCATGATAACTACGCCAACTTATTCTTTCTGGCATTGACTCTGGCTTTTGTGCAAACAGAGACTGAACCTGGAAATGTTACTCGGCCCCCAATCTGGGATCGATCCCGGAATCAATCCCGGGATGTGTTTGCATTCACACAGAAGGCACTCTGGCAATTTTCCAGGACCAACGTGCAGTGTGAAAGGGGTTACAGAGAGTCAGGACCTGGGTTTAACGTCTCATCCAAAAGACAGTGCTCTTTGACAGTATAGTGTCCCTGTCACTTTACTGAGGGGGGTTAGGTTCCACACAAACCACAAGGTGAGCACCCCCTCCTCCAGTTTTCCCAGGAAGTCTCCCATCCAGGTTCTTACCAGGCTCAGCTCTGCTTAGCTTCACTGTGCAACCAGTTTTGGGCAGCAGGGTGATATGTCTATAACTGAATGCATCAAACTGGAATATTGCATAAAACACCTACAATAAAGCATTCAATGATTGTGAGAGAATTAACAGCTACTTCCTGTGAAACTGGCACCAAATGTTAAAAAATAAAATTTGAATGTTTTGGCTCCTTTCTAAATCATAATAAGTGGCTCGCATCGCATTGCAGATAAAAATGCATTAAACACGTTCTCTTGTATTTGGTGGGTGAGATATTCTGGGATGCCATTACACTGACTTTGGCTCAGGCATTTCAGAACGACTAAACCAACAGTTCATATGCAGTGTTTCATATTCATAACATTTCTTTTTGATGCACATCAAAGAATTTATTTGGTACATGAGCTTCCGTCATAGTTTACATGTATTCTCAATTGTGGCAGTATTTATTAATATTAAGAAACAAACCAAAGCATAACAACAACTAACTCCATCATGCATGCTGCCGTATGACGCGTAGTAGCAGGAGAATGCATATCATGTTGTGATTACATGTTTAGTAGCATGTAGATGGCGCAGGATTTGAGCATGTGCAGATCAGAGGAGTTCCTGATATGACCCACACACACACACACATGTGGGTGGAAACATTTTACGCTCTCATTTCCTGATCCTGTTACACACTCACAGCTGCGCTTCACTTAATAACCCACACTCATATATACATATATAAGACAGAGTCCTGAGGATTTCTGGTTTCATCAACCCAAATAAAACATTTCCTAATCAAGCTTTCCAACAAAGCTGACATTGTTCTACACTCTTAAAAGAGCTTTTTCACAGCAATCCCATTTTGGGCTCCTGCTTTCAGTGAAAAGTTCCAAAATGAGCAATGGAATGGATGGAACTATCAACGCCAATAAAGATCCTTAATTTGGGATCCTTTTAACTATGAATGTTTTTGATGAACTGCTTTAGATCCTTTATTGTAGGATAAAAGCATCTGCTAAATGCATTAATACATCTGAGATTATCTGCTTAAATTCCAGCATCTATATTGAAAAAGACATGCGTTATTAAATTTCGAAATAGCACATTGAAGTAAATTGTAAAGCTATAAAGACTAGGGCTGTATGATATTGGGGGGAAATAACATCGCGATATATTTTTTCCTGCGATATATATTGCGATGTGTACACATTTATTTTTGTTCATCAGCAATATCCAAAATAAGGGCTCCACGATAATCATCGCGCGATATGTATTGCGCATCTTGTCTTTTAAGCCAGTTCTGTAACAAGCCGTAAAGTCTGATGCGTGATCTTACACTGAGCTACATTAACTACACAGAGCCGTGCTCTGACGAGCTGCGCAAAATCGGGTTCATTATCAGCGTGATTTTGACACTCCATGCAAAGTACCACTTTTTGGTCAACATCCTCTTTTTAGTAGCCGAAATAGTCCCAAATAGATTATTTCGACTTTCTTTTTGGTACGGAATCATTTTTTTTGCGGCGGATCCTCTTCGTCGCGCATTTTTATCAGTGAATGTTGGTTGTGAGCGGTGAGCAGCGGCACAGCGAACCAATCACTGTGCAGGCAGGCGGAGCGTGCATGTCACCCCAGCAACAAGCCATACAACAAACTCGTGTTTACTGTGTGCTACCGTTCTCTTAATACACCATGGGCTTCTACCCTTTACATCGTATGTCCGGAGATGTGACTATCGCTCACGCGCACATCGCGATGTCAATGTCAAAACAGAATGTCTTTCAGCCCTAATAAAGACTCAAATTGTGTTTTCTGGTACAGTTTACTTATTTACAAATTCAAATATCTTTTTTTGCAGTGTAATTAAATTTTTTCTTTATTAATTAAACATGAAATTTTCCATTGGAAATTACCAGGACATTTTTACAAAGAATTAAGAAATTTGCATAAAGCACACAAAAATGATTTTAACAACTATTTTTATTGATTAATTAAATGTACAATGTTTCTTCAGAAATTGCTTGTAAATTTCACAAATAATTAGCCTACACAGAAACTGCAATAAACATTCTGAGTGATGTAAAATATTGATAGAATGAAATTGTGTTTTCTTGTAAAACATGCTGCAATCATTTCCGTTCTATATACAATTTAAATAAAACCACAATGTATTCAGTTTCAGTTTCTTATAAGCCTCATTTTTTGTCATTAAAAGTTTTCATGTAAATATTGGCCATATCGTTGTGTAAATATCAGTGAACTACTCATACTAGTTAATAGGTTTATTTGACATAATAGTAATAATGTAAATGTTCTAAAGATAAAATAATTTATTTACAATTTATAGACATGTAATTTGGTTTTCGTGATGATAGAATATTGTTAATTGTTAGTGCCTGTTAAATACTACATTGAATGCATTCAAAAAAGCATTTGGTCTTCCTACAGGTTTGGTTATCAATCATTAAATATTATTTTAATGTAAATATCAGTGGAAGCGCTAGTTAATAAGGCTATTTAACATTTATTAACATAATAGTTATAAAGTAAATGTGCTGTAATAAGGCTTAGATGTTGTTTATGCGTGCACTTTTTTATTTTTTTTTTTTCTTTTCATTTATGGAAATGTTTGGTTTATTAACGTTAAATATATCGTTAATATTGTTGGTGCAAATACTATGCAAAAACAAAAGTATGCCCTAAAAATCTTGTTTTCTACCATAAAATATATTTCAATTTAAATATCAGTAGACTAGTAGTACTAGTTAATAACTTTATTGACAGGTTCACTCCCACTGGCCTCCTTCCTGAACACTAATGCTCTGGTTAACCGCGACCACGAAGTCTAATGGATGTCCTAGTGATGATAAAACAACAAAAACAATTTACAACCTAGTATTTAACGTAAATGTGACGGAAATATGATGAAAATCAATAATCGGCGTTATAGGTCAGACCAGAAGCCGATTAATTCATTCATTCAACTCAAGCCTCCTTTTAAAGACTCGGTAACGTTAACCGTGGCTCCGTAGTGAACGCGAATCACTCACCCGAGAATGAGCAGTTCTCCGTATTTTACCGGATCTTTGGAGCGGTCATGGTCGTGTTGGTTCAGCTGCAACATGGGACCGGCGCTCCGTTACTCCGGTCCGCGGATCGAGCCCTGGAATCCGCGCGAGTCTCTCAAACACACCGAGCGCTGGTTTAGACGGGAAACGCGCGTCAATCTCCGCACAGCGGCTGTCGCGAGCGCATGGCTCTTCCGTGACTAGTAAAACGTGAAAATCCGAACCGAATTCGTTCATCTGCTCCAGAACTGAGCGGTGGCGGATCAAAGAACAGCTAGCGGCGAGGTGGACTGTACCATGAGCGCGGCGGGGGACACTAGCAACACGGCTTTCATTTCACTTTTTTTTCCGCGTCCAACATGATTGTTGATTCCCGATTTCGTGATCTGTGTTCGACTAGCTTCTTGACCTGATAGACTTGATGGTTTAAAGTCAAGTTTACGTTTTCATTCACGAATCTTTGATTCCCGCGCTCCCCCGCGCGTTGCGCTCAGTCATGTGTCCCGGATTGCCTTTGAGCATTACGTCAGTGTAAAATAGTGTAAAACTGATGCTGAAGTCGAACATAATCGAATATGCATAATAGAGGAGACGCTAAACATAGCTTTTGAGCTGATGGAAGTGATGTAATAGAGGAAAAAAAGTACAAATGCAAATTATATGTTATTTTCAGTTAAAGAGGAAATACTAAACCAAGTTTTTATTCCATAAAGGGCGATTTAATTTTAGTCTTTGCGTTATTTAAAACACGTAAACATGGTTCACGTGCTTTGCATAGCTACAGTAGACAATAGAACATGTTTCTCAGTGTCTTTTAATTTTCGTTTGCATATAATAAAATAAACATTTCAAGGAATATTTTTTTTCAGTAACTACAACACATTCCTGCTTTATCATTAATATAAACACCAAGTGCTTCTAATTACATTTAAAGTATTAATAACAGAAAATGATTAGTTACAGAACTGAGGCTGTGGGATAAACCCAGAGGACCTTGTGATCATAATTACATATAGGCCTACATCACTTTATTAAATTAAATATATAATTAAAGCATGAGAACTTAAATAGTTTAGGAATTAATATATGTTTGAGTTATTTTGGCTGTTGTAGTTGCTATTTTGCTGATAGTTGTGTTTAAGGTCATTGTTTGAGTCATATATTTCTTAGAATATCATGACTGTGTTTAATGTCTCTTCAGTGTTCGTTTCAATAGACATGTGCAACGGTCCGTCCGTTTCTGTACCTTGATGCTCTGCAGTGTGTGGGTGCTGTCAAAATGAGAGTCCAAACAGCTGATAAAAACATCACAATAATCCACACCACTCCAGTCCACCAGTTAACCTCTGGAGAAGACAAAAACTGAAACTAATCCAGCATTAAGACATTTTTAACTCAAATATAGTTAAAAGTCCAAACTCCATTAAATAAATAAATACTGACAGGTGAACGTGTGTCAGAACAGATGAGCTGGTTTTATATTCATATTCAAGCTGTGTATTTTCTGTGGCGGATGGGTTATGAGCATGTGGAAGGCATTATGTTTCAGATTTATTGCATATGCAGAAGAGTAAACAGAATGTCTTTTCTCATGGCTTCAGGCGTAAACACATGAAGACACAACAGAAACCAAGTCAGCCCATTAAATCAATAATATTTTTTTTATGATAAGAGTTACCATATATTTTAAAGTTCCAGTGCATGATGGGAAGGTAAACTTGTTTGTTCAAATGACTCCAGGAGAACATCTGGGCAATTATGTGAGCAAAGGTCATCAAAACAGCGTCTTATTCTTGTTCCGTTCATACAGAATAATAAGCTGAGTCTATAGTAGTTTTTAACATTCCATCAGTAGGAAGGAAGGAAGTACAGCTCAGGACAACTTCCCGTCTGATTGTTTGCTGCTTTAGAACAGAATCAACAGCAGTTCATCACCACAGAAACAGAAGAAACACTTCCTGTGCTGAGAGATCCGCTCGTCCACTACTGAGGGTCCCTAGATAGACAGAAATATAGACAGACAGACATAGACAAATAGATAGATAGAACTTTTTTTTTTTTTTAGCATTTCCCATTTTCATTCAGTTTCAAATTAATAAAATAACAAAAACACAATAAAATTACTATGTATTCTATAAAATTGTAAATATTTAAACATAATTAATAATTAAAATTTTACTAAATAATTCAAAATATTACTTATATGAAACTTACTTATTATATATATATAATATTTATTAAAAAAAGTAAATTAATTTTTAAAAAAGGCGAAATGAACAAACAAAAACATTTTAAATCCATCACTGGAGGAAGAGTTATTATGGATTTTGGACTTGTCTTCTCCAGATGTTAACTGATGGACTGGAGTGCTGTGGATTATTATGATGTTTTTATCAGCTGTTTGTACTCTCATTCTTATGGCACTCATTCACATCCATTACTAAGACTGTGATCCAGAGAGACATTTCTCCAGATCTGATGAATCATATTTTAGTTTGAACTATCCTTTTAAAGTCTGTTGATTTAAAGCCATCTCAAGCAGGTCCTGTGAAACCACAGACGGAGTGATGTGTTAACACACACTAAAGAGTGAGTGTATATTTGAGACTCAAACCTGTTGTGTGGGACAAAACTTTATGATTGAGATCAATGCACTGTTTCAGGTGGAGAAGAACAACTGAAGAAACACCAAAAAAGGAACAAATCTGAAGTTTTCTGAGATTTCTAAGTTTACAAGACGCGTTTAAAGCAGATTAAAAACAGTGGCGTGAAAACCAGTAAACAGACTACTAGCCAGATTCCATAGCGTCTGAAGTGTTTAGAGAAGAAAATCCTCAGAAACAAGCGGATCTGCAAACATTAACCCTGAAAGGATCAACCAGCATGGCTAGAGTTTTAGTGTAAAATCAGCAAAGCTTTAGGTCAAACTCCAAACTGAACAAACAGACGAACTCTGCCTCTTTTGCGACACATTTATCACAACCTATTCAGTTTCCACGTGCAGTGCTTCACTTGTCTGTAATTTCCTGACAAATCCACAAAATCTGCAGACATCAGCTGTCCAGCTTTGCACAGTGAATGTTTTCAGTGACATTCAATGCAATTTCTTTATAATTATATGTGAAACTTACCAGCAATTTCTGAGTGAAAATGGTTTCTCAACAATTTCTTTCAGTGAATAATGCAAGCAAAAAAGAATCCTAATAATAATTATTAAAATGATTTTAAATTATTAATAGGTCTTAGGAACTTTTATTGAACTGCATTTATGTTTTATTAAATTAAATTAATTTAGTTTTTAATTGTAGTTTTAATTTACAGTGGGAGAAATGTATTCAATTACAAAGTATTTATATAAATTAGCTCATTTTCTTCAAGTAAAATATACTTTTTTTAATTTAAGGGGTGAAATGTAAGCTGACTGTTTTCATGACATTTATTCTTCACGTTTATGCATTAAGAATTCAAATATGAGAAATGGGAATTGCTGACACGTTTGGAAGCAGAATTCAATTGAACTTAAAGATGCTCGTTACGCAAATATATAAAGCAGCTTTACAGAAACTCTTATGATGAAATCAGCTTCAACATCAAGATTTTACTGAAGAATCAAAATGACACAACGTTAGTCTTTTTTTTCCTGAGTAACTAATCAAAAACAGAACAAACTTCTGCCAGTGGGCTTAAATATATTTAATTAAATTTAAGCGGAAATCACGTTTTCATACATCACTGGAAGATATTTATTTTTTCCTTAAAAGCATAAGGAAGAATGGAAGGAAAAACGCTTTTTACTGCACCTTCCTTCCTCAGTATTTTGTCTTGTGTTCCATTGCAAACTTCTAAATATTCATAAATCATGACACATTTATGATTAAAGAAGGAACAAAAAGGTTTTGTGACCACTTCATGCATATTCGTACGAGGTGGAATATTTGTGCTAATTCGTACGAGATTTGTTTGATCTGTCTAAACCCCAGTGACGGGTAGGTTTGGAGACGGGGTAAGGCGTAAGTCATTCGTACAAATCCAGATGAACTGGCAACTCGCAAAATTCGTATGATTTAGCAAAAATCTTATGAATTCATACCTTGTAAAATAGGTATGAATTGTCGCGAGACTGGGTTGACAGACCCGATCTGCCGTTGGTGTCAGAAAAATCCCCTCCATTTCCATTTCCCACTGACAGATAGCTATTTGTCCTAAACTCACTTGATTGTGTTTAGTTTCTCAGAAAACAAGACTTATTATCGTCATTCCTCATCTCCAGACTTGAAAATATATATGCAACATGTCATGTCTTTATAAATTTTGAGTGCTTTTTAAGCCTTCAGTTGTGAAATTATCACACTTCAAAGGGTTAGCTCACCCCAAAATGAAAATTATGTCATTAATTACTTACCTCATGTTGTTCCAAACCTGTAAGATCTTTTCACAAATTAAGATATATTTTGATGAAATCTGAGAGCTATCGGACCCTCTGTAGACAGCAACACAACTCAAATGTTCCCAGCTCCAGAAACATAAGAAAAACATTGAAAGATGTAACTCGAAGGAGAAAAGTGTTTTACCAATGTATTTACTAAGTTTCTGGACCTGGATCATTTTTAGTTGTGCTATAGCTGGATAGCTGTCCAATTTCATCAAAAGTATCTTCATTTGTGTTCAGAAGATGACCGGAGGTGTTGCAGGTTTGGAACGACATCAAGGCGAGCATGACAGTATTTTCATTTTGAGGTGAACCCTTTAATTCCTGCACGTCAAGAAGACGCAATCACATAGTGCTGGATATATATATAGATTTTATTATTTCTTTAGCATAACAAATATGTCAAAATAATAAAACAAAGCTTTAATTTAGTAAGAGAAAAAGAGGCTTGGTGTGATTTGTGCGGTTAAGGTTTGAGGAGAGTCTGTACCAGAACCATGATAGAAACAGGTCGAGACGGCTGGATTAGATCAGAAACACTGAAGGCGATGTTGTTTTCATTCGTTCCTGGTTTCTCAATGTGTTTAGTGGAGCACCTCCAGAAAAGACAGTGTGAATGTGGAAGGATACTGAATCAAACGCTCCTTCAAGGACAGTTTCTTCATGGAACACAATCAGATCGTTCTGCTTGGACTGGTGAGTTTATTTCAAAGCGGTTTTCTCGATACATTCGTTAAACGTGATGGCACAGAGGTAAACAAACAAGCTGCCATTTTTGGACTGACAAACCAGATCTTCGGACACAGAAACCCTTGTTTTTCTGGGAAAACAACCCCACAGCTTCTGAAAGTAATACTTTTTGGACATTACAACATAACAGGAGGACTACAGAACGGGCGTACGAAAGAAAAGTTGGGTTACATGTCAACGAAATCAAAGACAGAGAATAAAACCGAACTTTACAGACAGAAGCCAGAGTTATTGGTTAATTGCTTCTAGTTTGGCGAGTCTTCACCCGCTTGCGTTAGGATTTGTAATTGGACGTGAGCCAGGTGAGCCCTTCGTAGAGTCCATCGCCCGTCGTAGCGCAGGCCGGCTGAACGTACCAATTACGATCTCTGATCCGAGTCAAACCCAGCTTCTCCTGGATCTCGTGCGGCTTCATGGCATCTGGCAGGTCTTGCTTGTTGGCGAAGATCAAGATGATTGCATCGCGCATCTCTCGGTCGTTAATGATGCGATGCAGCTCCTGTCTAGCCTCATCGATCCGGTCGCGATCTGCACAGTCCACTACGAAGATCAAACCTTGGGTGCCGGTGTAATAGTGCCGCCAGAGAGGACGAATCTTATCCTGACCACCCACGTCCCAGACGTTAAACTTGACGTTCTTGTATGTAACGGTCTCCACATTGAATCCCACTGTGGGGATGGTGGTGACCGACTGTCCCAGTTTGAGCTTGTAAAGGATTGTTGTCTTCCCCGCCGCATCAAGTCCAAGCATCAATATTCTCATCTCCTTGTTGCCAAAGATCTTCGAAAGCATCTTGCCCATCTTGTTGGCTGTGCATATATTACGTTTGTTGCAGGAAGAGGAACACAAGTTTTTGGTTTAGCAGCTCTTGCAAGGCGACAATCACTCAGAAAAACACTTAAACTTTGTCGGTCTTGCGAAACTCATGCAGCACCACAAATGACCCTCAACAATCTGGAAAAAAAATGGTCCTAAAATAATACGTGTTTAGATCTGTGACAGGCCTTTCTGATTTCCTCAGACTTCCTTCTTGTGTACCGGCTGTCGGGTCGCCTTTTTTTCGCGCTCATTCCCTTCAGGCGCGCTTCAGATCGTTCGTTCGGTCACCAAAAAAACTCCAAACGTCAGTCATTCATCCTTAGTTTCCCCTCTTCCGTCCCTGTAGCACAAGATAAAGCGGATGAGAAAAGGGAGGGGTGTCAAACACAACTTTACTCTTGTACCTTAGTTTCGCTCCGCGTACTACTCCTACTAAGCGCGTGACCGCGTAGGCAAGCGATAACGATTTACCTCATGTAACAGCCCCCCTCTCGCGCGCCCCGGCTCGGTTCGGTCCCTTCTGTTCCTCACCAGTCGCTCTTTCGGTCCCGGTCGTGCTGCTGTCGGTGTTACCGGAAAAGGTGCGGAGCTGCTTCAGCCGCCACTTCCTCTCTTTCTTGCTCAGGCGCACTGCGCCATTTGGCATTCGAGCGCTCGAATTCTACTACTGCGAAGGATCTGTTATTAATATTCATGACGCGTGTTTGCCATTGGACAGGCAGAGGCTGCGTCAGCAAGTGCGTAGTTAATATTCAATAGGCTAGTTGCATAAACGCGAGTAATGTATTCGTGTATTAAATAATTAAATACAACAACAATAATAGTGATATTATTTCAATTATATTAGATATTTTATTCTATACTTTGTATGTTGTTCTGCCATTGTTTTTTGCAATGGACTATGATTAACATTATGCACAACAGGACTTTCCCCTTTAACTTCAAATATCGTCCTTGCTGATCTGAGGGTAAAGGGACCAGTTAAAGCACATTGTCTGTGGTCATTACCAGGGAGCGTAGTGCACTCTTGATTTCTCGTCTCCCATTGGCAGTTCTGATCTGTGGCACAACTTTTACAGCTGGTCTTCTTACTGCACACAAAGGATGGGTTATCCTTTGGACACGCCTCATACTCCATTATCCCACCCTGCAGACGGATTAGACACATCAGAGAAAAGTCCCAGCCTTATACATTCATAACCTCAAATTTGTTCCTCCACACACTTTTCTGCAAGTCACGGCATATTAAATGTCGAGTCTTACCGGGGAACTGGTGCAGTTACTATGACCAGACACACAGACGGCAGCGCACCACTGGCAGCTGTTAGTGTTTGCTGTACAGCTGTAGCAGTCTGAATACTGCTCGCACTTTTCACCATCTGCATCTGGAAAGCACACGCATATATTAATGCATCCAACACCTGTGATCCCACACTCTGGAAGAAAAGTTAAACATTAAGAATATCTTCATGTTTCGCAGAAGTACTGTATTATCTTGATTCGGCCATAATTGTATTGAGAATTAAAGTCCTGCTCGGTTATAAAGGCTTGTGTTGTGTGTGGATATTGTATTTTCCCAACACTTCTTTTGCCAAATAACTGAAGTTAACATACTCATTGAGCGCAAATCTTCTTACTGCCTGGTGCACCATCGTGGATTTAGGCCTTTTTGCCAATTTTCGGGATAAAATAACACTTGGTGGTATAAAAATTGCTTGCTGGTATCCCATAAGGCATTAAAAAAAAATAAAAAATCAATAAGGAGAGCAAGCAGCCGGCTGCAATGATTAGGAAAAGCCCTTAGGTAAAGAAAAAGCTCAGTGATAATTCATAATTCTTAGTGATAAATCCACTATAACTTTGGGTTTTCTCAGTATGAGATTTATACATTTATTTTACCAAAACACAGTAATATAAAAACAGTAATATAATAAAATATCACAATTTAAAACAACCACTTTTTAATAAACTTTTCTAATTCAGTGATGACATTGACTTTTTTGCATCATTACTCCCGATTTCAGGGTCACATGATCCTTCAGAAGTCTTTTAATATTCCGGAAAAAAAGGGTCGAAAACTCGGAGTACTAGTGTAAATGACAGGCGGAGCTGTAGTAAAAGTTATGCATTTTAAAACAAAAACGTACTAGTGTAAACGTAGCCTAATATGCAAAAAGAAAAAATGCATTCTAATATGGTAAAATAAAATATCTGGCAACATTATACATGTATTATTTTTTTTTCAATTTAATTTTTTTTTTTTTTTTACAAATTTAGGAGAATTAATTCCTTAAAAATAAAATGTTGCTAAAAAAAACTTGCTAAATCTGAAAAACTGAACAGAATTGCAAATAAAACATTTTTGTTTTCATTTAAGTGCAATTCTTTAGATCAAAATGTTTACAGTATCTCATATAAATGCAGTTAAGTGTAATGAATATATCCAGACAGGAATTAATTCTCCTAAATTTGTAAAAAAAAAAAAAAAAAAAAATAATAATAATAATTTAATTGAAAAAAATGATACATGTATGATGTTGCCAGATATTTTATTTTAGCATATTAGAATGCATTTTTTACACTAGTTTACACTAGTACGTTTTTGTTTTAAAATGCATAACTTTTACTACAGCTCCGTCTGTCATTTACACTAGTACTCCGAGTTTTCGACCCTTTTTTTCCGGAATATTAAAAGACTTCTGAAGGATCATGTGACCCTGAAATCGGGAGTAATGATGCAAAAAAGTCAATGTCATCACTGAATTAGAAAAGTTTATTAAAAAGTGGTTGTTTTAAATTGTGATATTTTATTATATTACTGTTTTTATATTACTGTGTTTTGGTAAAATAAATGTATAAATCTCATACTGAGAAAACCCAAAGTTATAATGCAGTTAAGTGTAATGAATATATCCAGACAGTGCCACATAAAAATCCAGACATCCATACGGTAATAATTATAACTTAAATACTTCAAAAAAAACAAACAAAAAAAAAAAAGTCAAGCCACCCAGGAAGCAGATGTCCTCTTTGTTCCTGTCACTTACACGCTCTGGGACTGCAGGTGTTTCTCAAGCCCTCTGTGTCTTGAGGTGCCGCTGCTTCCCAAGACATACAGGTAGAGGAGTTCCACACACACTTCACGCCGGGCACAGCCGTCACACACTCCAGCTGCTCAGAGAAAGCAGCGCAGCTCGCAGGGGTGAACCTCAGCACATCGCTGAGCATCAGGCTGTTAAATCCTCCATACACGTACATCACCCTGACACACAAGAGACAGAGATTAACCTCGAGTATCTCCGAATAAAACAAGACAGGACAGGGAGAGCTATGAATTGTGAGGAAGAAGAGGGCGGTGCGAATGAGGAAGAACATGAAAAGGAACTAGGGAGGAGTGATGAATAAAGCGCATGAGACTGACAAGCAAAACAGCAAAAGCAGTGTTGTGTCACAGCTCCCCACAGAGGGGTCAATCAGCGGTCATATCGCCGCTGACAATGACGCTGGGAATTAGGGGTAAGAATAAAGATCACAGTCAAAACCTCACAGGAGAAAGAAGATAAGTGTGTGTTTGTTAAGCACTAATAATGAGACGTGTTATTTATGGATGGTGTTTCTGCTTTATGACTTCATTTGACTAATCCGTATGGAAGGAGATTACAGGCAGATTTAAATACAGACTTCATATTTACCACACCACCACTCAAACATCTCAGAAATAGAAACACTTTTAGGAACATTCAGGACTCAATAAAACATGCTGTCAATTATCGGAGGAATTCATTTTGACTCAATTTGTAACAAATCAAACGGTTGCTTGCGTACAGTTTGTACGACAGGTTTACTGAAGTGTTTAAAAGCAAAAATATGATGTTCTTCACTTAAATGAATTATTCAGCGCAAATGATTAGCATTTGAGCTGTAAATCACTTTTTTGAAGTGGGTTTGGTTTCTAGGCAGATGAACTTTTGCGACATTCAAATGCAACCTGGCTTCCTTCCACCCTGGTGATTTTTCATTAAATGTTTCCAGTAGGTATAGTAGAAAGTATAGGCTTACATGGTCATCCTATACATTTAAAGAAAGATTTTACACAAACAAGGCCAAAAGTAATTCTATCACACTTTATCCCATTCTAAGACATGCCAACGGTCATGACTACTTTTTTTTCACATTGATTGTATAAATGGAGGTATGTGCCTAATTTATTTCTTATTTTCAAATCATGTCACAAACATCAGTAGAGTCCAAAGTTACACTACTGTTCAAAAGTTTTAAAATTTTGTCACTGCATTTATATAATTAAAAAATAGGGGCAGATTTAGTGAATTTTGGGCCTTGGGCAAATATAGCAATGGGGCCCTATATTTACTTAGATCAACCTTGAGGTTCCTTTTTGTTGCCCCAATGGTGCCCCATAGTCATATCCAGTGTTTGTACATTTTTCATATTATTATTATGGGATTTTTTTCATTAACATGTATTCAATTACCAGACACCTTTATTCTTTCATGTTGTAGACCACGAAAAAGCAAAAAAACAGTTGAGATGCAAGAGGTAGTCAGAAGTATAAATTATTATTATATTTAACGACACAAATCTGATTATCCCTTCTCTGTGACCACATACTGTATTGTGATATGCCTGTGTACATTCCAAGATGTTAACCCGCACAAAAAATTCTAAATTTTTAATCGAGTCACCGTCTGATAAAATAAGGCTATAAGATAATGACAACAGCTGTGCTTGCATGTAAAATTCCACGCCGTTTACACTAGTGCGTTTTCCTTTTAAAACGGCATTTAGGAACGGAAATGATCCTCGTTTGCACTGGCATTAAACCAACCCCGGAGTTTTCAAACAGGATCTGCGACGTTTTCAAGTTCAAGTGTCCGTGTGGAAAATGCCGGATTAGTCTAAAAGGGCCTCAGGGAAGCAACATCTCTGTGTTTTAACTGAAAGAGCAGCACCTTTCAGCCGTTAGCTGAACGAAGCAGACGCAGAGAGAGAGGTGCACAGCGGAAAGATCGAGAGCCCTCGCGCTTGTGCGGCAGTCACCTTCAGATGCATTTTCGTTTGCTACAAGCAGGATACACAAGTAGCATGGTCAATGCGGACACGCAGATGGTTGTCCTGGTAATAAACACCGTAAATAGCAAAAAATCCGTAAATCCGCGGTTAATGCCCATCTCGTGTATGAAAAGCATCATGGGGCCATCATTGTAAACTATGTCTTGGGCCCCCAAAAGCCATAGTTTACATATATATATATATATATATATATATATATACACACACGCACACATTATTACAAAACAGTAGTTTACATCATCCTAACTATTCCTTTAAAACATTGCAAGATTTGTTTAATCCAAAACAAACTACTGCAAGCGGGACTGGATATTTCACATACTAAGTACATATAAAACATTGAGATTACCCATCGTGATACACGGCAGAGTGGCCAAAACGGTTGACATCATGGTGAAGATCTGGATGGGGCAGAACAGTCCACTCATCACAAGCTAGAAAAGAGAAAACGGCACACAAAGTGAATCTCATCCAGTGCTGCCAGAATACGTTTAAGAGACATCAGTATAGAGAAGACCGAGCTCATGAATATTAATTAACTACGACTAATCATTGCACAGTAATCTCCACTCACATTACCCAATTAATATTCATACGTCCAACCTTCACATAAATTGATGACCTGTGCAGATGTGCAGGGGCTATAAGGCACCTTTACTCGTACTCCAAAACTACTCTTTTAGCATTTTTACACACAATACGGGATCCAACTGAATGTTCCTGGTTCCCTGCATCTTTCTCGTCATGGTTTGTAAAATGAGCTCTTTGCTTTATTTTTGGAGTTGACCGTTAACATCAAATCATCTCTTTCCACAATGTTAAATAGAAGAAGTTAGTGGCTAATCGAACAGAGTAAGAGAAGCATGAAGAGAAACGACTGCTATTAGCGCAGAATGTGTGACAAGTCACTGCCCCCTGCTGGCAAACTCTCTGACAGATCGAATTCAGCATCATCCTGGTGTGGGCCAGCGTAATTGAGTTCAGCTTATAAGGACAGAGCAATTACCCCCAGGGCCAAGACAGGGCAGGACTTAATTACTGATTACCACAGCACTAGTCTGGATCTCAGAAGAGAAGTTGGCATGGGAAGAACAAGAGAAGGACATTTCGAAGTGGAGCGATATATAACGACGAATAAGCAAACGCAGACACTACTGAAATGTTTGAAGCTTCCTGTGCATTATGCAGGCACTACAAACTGCTCAAAGACGCTCTAAATTTCCTCCCACGCATTCAAGAGCAGCCGTATCCCAGTGCTTGTAGTGCGTCTATTCTGACATCATAGCATCCCTCATTATCTAAATGAAAAGCGAGATAATACCACCAGACAGGCATGTCTCCGATCCCTGGAGATTACAAAACTCAAATGTGTCACTCATGAAATAATGGCTTCAAGATCCTTCGGCAAGAAGCCCCCCTGATGAGTGTATTTCAGTCTCTAATGGCTTGCTGCTACACGCACAGAAATCCAATTACACTTTCTCTTCTACCGTTCATTATCGTGAAAGGCAGAGATGTTAAATAGATATATGATGCCATACGTGATGGGATGCAGTAAGTGAATGTAAAAAGTTCTAAAAAGTAGGCAAATGACAGTTCAATCACACTACATAATCATACAATACAGTTATTTTGCTGGAAAGCCTTACATTCTTCTAATAAACATATTAGAAATGGATCAAGTTTAAAAGGCCTGTGCATGCTAAGAAGCATCTTCAGGGTGAAAATGTGGTGCTATATTTTAATTTGAACAAATTCAGACAAACACAAACATTCACATATCATCAATGCAATATCTCACAATATCTCTTTTGGGGGTTAACCAGATCAGCTAGACAAGCACCACCTACTGTCTGCTGATTTTGACCCCACACTAAGACAAATCGTATGTGAAAATTGGACAAAGACATCTTACAGTGACACACTTGTGGTTTGAATATTCAGGTGACAAAGACTGTGTTTGGTACTCACATAAGCTGTACGCTATGAAGTCTGAGGAGAAGCACTTGGCCCCATGGCTCATTGAGGTGTCATTGTGTGTGTTCCCTCCGAACACCAACATGTTCCCGCCAACAATCACTGCCGTGTGGAGGTAACGGAAGAAACCACTGTCTCTCAGAATCAACCTACAGATTCAGAGACATCATTAGAAAAATAAATAAACTAATTAATAAAATAATAGAAGAGTCAAACTAGTTCATAGTAGAATGCTAGCTCTATGAATAAACACTACTATTCAAAAATGTGGGTCGGGCAAGATGTTTAAATGATTTTGAAGAAGTGTTTTATGCTCATGAAGGCCACAATCATTTAATAAAGAAAAAATAAACAATAATAATTAAATATTACAACGAAAGAAACTAGTAGTTTTCATTTTAATAAATCTAAAATATTTTTTACTCCTGTAACTGCAAAGCTGAATTTTTATGATCCCAGAAATTTTTCTAATATGTTTTTATTTAGATTTTTTTCTGAAGTTCTAAAGAAAAGCATTTATTTGAAACTGAAATCTTTGAACAATTTTAACATTATATATGACTTTTGATCTATTTAATGCACCCTTGCTTAATACATTTTTTTTTTTTTTTTAAGTCTTACAGACCTCAAACTTTTAAACGATAATCTATTTCTATTTTGTTAAATCATCCCCTATATGAACAGAATATGAAGGAGGTCATTTTATTCCATTCAATCGCATCATTTCAATATTGGGTTTAAAAATGCTAATTAGCAGGCACTCCATTTTAAGCATAGCTTCATAAAGTAATCAGCGTTATGGTAAATTGTTCAATGCCATTTAACATACCAGATTCTCTTGTCCACATCGTAGCGGTACAGGTCTCCAGCCAAGCCATATTTATTGGCACTGAAAGCTTTATAGCCTCCATGGATGTAGATGGAGCGGGTTTGCGGGTCATACACACTGCTGTGCCCATAGCCACCCTGCACCAGCGCACCAGAAGTATCTAAAACGCTCCATGTGTTCTTTACTGCAAAGGGAAGAGGGAAAGCATAGGATGAGAGTTGGTGAAAAACGAAACAAAGAATTTGTGACGTTCTCTTCCATCACAACACCAGAGGGCAGTAGAGTAAACAATTACTGCAAACAGACCAGAAAACTGTTATCTGTCACACGAGGAAGAACTACATTAGTAGGTATGACATTTTCAGTCAAAAGTCTAATTGAATAAATGCTTGTTTTCCCAAGCAGGGGTTCTGTATGCGGATTTCAAACCACATTGGAATCCATTCAAAACCAAAGTGAAAACCAGTCTCCCATCTCTCTCACAATCTTTTTTTTTTTTTTTTGCTACTTCAAAACATTTAACATCTGATTGAAAACTAATGTCAAAGGGCGGCCTGTTTTTAATTTTGTGATGAATGACAGAGTCGGTCTCGGCGATACCTAATGGTCTGATTCATCAGACAGAAAATAGGTCACAACTGTTCACTGTGACTTTGGGTCTGTGGTGGCACTCAACTCTGAAAAGGATTAGGTTGCTTTCACATAGGATGAATTCTTCCTTTCAAAGAGCTAGACAGGTGTCCCGAGGCCTGTATATAAAAGATGCTTTTTTGTTTTTAAAAAAGACGTTTTTCACAAGCCATTTCAAAAACTTAATGCGCATGATGCAAGATGCTAAAAAGGAAAATATGTGCTGTAACAGCCATGTATATAAGAAGAAATATAGAACAATGCACATAACTCGGTTGATTTATCTGTCGATTAGGGCTGGGTTATAAAGCTAAAAATGTATCTCTCAATATTTTTTGCCAAACTTACTCTATATTCAATGTTGATATTCTGGAATATGTGGATAGAACAGACATTGCTGCAAAGCATATTTACATTATTTACCTTAAAATCAAAAACATTTACCACTTACTGCTTTTTTTAATGTACAAATAAAAAAGAAAAGGTTATTATATATTTAATATTTAAATTTGATAATTTATTTAAATGTGTGTGTGTGTGTATATATATTAGGGGTGTAACGATACAACGATTTAGAAAAAAAAAAAAAAAAAAAAAAAAAAGAAAAAAATGTGTAAAAT
>JAUMHG010000067.1:18214751-18228032 GCA_032359395.1 Enteromius anoplus | reverse complement strand
TATATACACACACAGTTATATAAGTAAACAATTATAATAATTATATTACATTTTTCTTTTTTATCAGGCATTATTATTGATTGATATAAAATATTTAGGCCCAGTTATAAATAAGAAGAGTAATTTATCACACAATTCTAATATGCTGCTGGTTAATGCGCTGTTTTATCGTTTTTTGGGAACTGTTATGCTTTTTTTCTATGGAAGCCTGTTTCAGCCACTGAATAAAAAAAAAGTTTTTTGCAACTTTTTATCTCACAATTCTTATTTTTGTCCTCAAAATTGCATGACACAAACTTGCAATTCTGACTTTTATTGTCTCAGAAAAGTAAGATACCAACTCCTGTAAAATATATAAATCAGTTTCTGTGAGGATTTATGCATCCCTACCAAGACTCATTTAACATTCAATAAGGACAAGTGGTTCACTGCAAAACTCAAACATCTTCATCTGGCCAAAGGGGATGCCTACATACAATCAGGTCAGAAACACACTGAATAAGGAGATTAAATTTGCTTCCCTAAAAAGTTGGAAGATCAGTTTGCTTCCAATGACCCAGCTTCAGTGTGGAAAGGTATGAAAGCCATCATCAGCTACAAGACGCCATCCCCCAGCACTGAGGCCAATCAACAATTCGCTGAAGACCTGAATGTGTTTTACAGTAGATTTGCAACTCCCAGACCCCACGCCTGCTCAGACCATCTCTCCACTCAACCATTAACACCTTTAGCAACCCCCCTCCCCCAATCTTGCCCTTCAGTTCAGTGAAGATGATGTGTGCCATTTCTTCAGACAGAACAAGAGAAGAAAGGCACCAGGCCCAGATCGTGTATTTTTATTCTGTTTTATCTTAAGCACACCTGTACAAACAATTTATTACTCATTATTATTACTATAACTTTTTTTTCTATGTATTGTTGTCTATGTGTAGAAGCCAGCTCTCTGGAAGCTGTGACACTAAAACTAATTCCTTGTATGTGCAAACATACTTGGCAATAAAACTCCTTCTGATTCTGATTCTATTTTGAATCATTTAATTTTTGTAAATGTTTTTTTACTTTTATATTTATAATTGTATTTATTTTTTATTTTATTCATTGATATATCACATTTAATTAATTAATTGTATTAAACTTGGATACAAAAAAATGTCTGCTTATAGGAAATACATCCACATTCATACAACATGTGCTGTCCAAACATTAGTCAGAAACTGACACGAACCTGTTATAAATTCTGTAATATCATTTATCAGTACATATATATAAAATAAATGATGCTCTTATCTGTTTGTTGTGTATGGTGATGCTGTCAGAAATGATAAATGACCCGAGCTCTTTGGTGTGGAGTTTGAGGTGTTTATATTGCTCATCGGTCAGCTCTGATCTGATCAATATGATGGTCATGAATGAAGCTCCTGTCTGTTTTCAGAAGAAAGAAGAAAGAATCTCCTCAAATCTTCAGAATCCATCATGGTTGGTCTAAATTGAATCGGTCTGCACTGATATGAAGCTCATGTGTCAGAATAATATAAAAAACAATCTCTGGATGGGGAGGAATTATGTTTCATATCAGAAATCACAGAAGTCTGTGTGAGCTGAAATGGACTTTTGTTTAAGCTGTGTTTCACGGTCAAGCTTCAAAAGCAGCTTTTATGAAAAAAAAATAGAGGAAATATTTGAAATATTATTACAACGCAAAATAGAATATCTGTACTAAACTGTAATTTATTTCTGTGATTCACAGCTGTTCTGGTTATTATCAATGTTTAAAACAGTTGTGCTTCACAATAGTTTTGTGAAGGACTTTAGTACATTAGTAATAATATCTAATGCTTTTACTGTTTTAAAAAGGGGTCATATGATGTTGCTAAAAAGAAAGCTATTTTGTGTATTTGGTCTAATGCAATGTGTTTATGTGGTTTTTAATGTGCAAAATTTTCCACATTTTCCACATACTGTACATTATTGTTTCTCCTCTAAGCCCTGCCTAAATTTGTACAAAGATTTGTACAAAGTTTGTCGTTTTAAAAAGCGAGGTGTACTCTTACTAGCAAGCTATCAAGTGCACAGTGATTGGCCAAATACCTCAAGCATTTGGTGGAAATGTTACACCTCTTATAACTTGATGCTGCGTCCCAGTGCTTTGACACCAAAACAATAAAACACAAACAAGGCATTTATGTAATGACAAACGGAGTAATGACAAACAACAATCACTACCCTTCACTGTGAAGGGACCACTGGAGTGACATCGTATGGAGAAACAATATCGTCTCAAGGTTATGCATGTGACCCTAGTTCCTCAAAGGAACGAGACGCCACATCGACAAGACGCTATGGGAATGCCTCCAGCGTGATAGCTCTGAATCGTGTGTGATATCAGCCAATGAATAGTTGTCACTAATGTCACTGGCCAGGAAGCATAAAAGCACGTGGAATGCATTTAGCTCCTGTCATGCAGCGGAGCGCCGACAGGGGATGTGGAAAGTGTGGATTTGAGATGTGGCGTCTTCAAGTAACTATGGTTATATGGGTAACCTTGAGACGTTCTTCTTCAGGAACTCGAGCTGTGTCGACGAGATGCTATGGAAACGATATGCCCACACCCCCAGACTTTCAAATCCCTGTCTAGTGTGTGTTTGTGCACAGCTACGACGAGAGAACAGAAGAGCCCGGAGTGGCTCATAAGTCAAGTCCATAAAAGCGGACAAATGTGTGGGGGGGTGGACCACCCTGCAGCGTAACAGATATCGGCCATAGAGGCCCTAGTGCTCGCACTGGACACATATAATTTAGCTTCTGCTGACCAGGCTCCCTGAAGGGAGGGGAGTTGAAGGCCTGTAGTACAACTGGTTGTGGTGTGACTGTAGGTATCCTAGGACTGTAAGGACTGCCAGGAGCAAAGTCAAGATGGGAAGGGGCTACTGAGAGGGTCTGAAGGTCACCTACTCTCCTCAGAGAACACAATGCTAGCAAAAGTGTGGTCTTGATTGTCAATAGACGATCAGAGATCTCCTCTATGGCCTCAAATGGTGGCCCACAAACGGCCTCTGACACGACAGCTACGTATAACCAAGGTTTCTTTACCAACTGTGTGTCCATCGAGAGCGGCATGGCAAGCCAATATAGCTGCCAGGTAAACCTTCCACTTCAGGGCATACAGTTTCCTCATAGATGGAGCTCTGGATTGGAGGATGGTCTCAACAACCACAGTTGAGAGACCTGTGGCTAAGAGTTGTGCCCCCTCAGAGGCCACACTCTCAGTTTCCACAACTTCGAACGAGGGTGCGCCATGGTGCCCCTCCCTTGTGAGAGGAGATCCCTCCTGATTGGAATTTTCCATGGAGGGTCGTCTAAGAGGTCCATCAGGTCCATCAGGTCCGAGAACCATACTCGGCCCAGCCAGAATGGCGCTACAAGTAATAGACTGACTGCATCCCGGCACACTCTCTCCAGGACTCCTGATCGGGGGAAAAGCGTACAGACAAAGCCTCAGCCATGTCTGTACCATGGCATCCAGCCCCAGTGGAGCTGGATGATCTAGAGAATACCAGAGAGGACATTGCATGTTCTGTCTTTTCGCGAAGAGGTCCACTTCTGCCTGGTAAAACATTCTCCAGATCTGTTCCACCACCTCTGGGTGGAGTATCCATTCCTCCTGGGCCAGAGCCCCTGTCTCAATCCTTCTTGGAACTAAGAAACAGTGGCTGTAGAACCCGCACTCCCTGTTGTGAGGAGGGACCACCTCATTTCATAACCAGAGCCTGCTTAGACCCACTCTGTCTACAGTGTGCAGGACCCAATGAGACCCATTTGGCAGTCGATCACTGCTAAATAGTCTCTCAAGATTGATCTTTGGTATATTAAGAGCTGCAAGTGAAATGCCCTGAAGTGGAGTACTGGCAGGTGTCGATCGCTCTAGCTGAGGAGGAGGTGGCGAGCCTTTCAGCTCCGCTACGTTTCCGGGGTGGAAAGGACTGAAAGCACCACTTGCTGGAGACCGCTGCGCCATGGAACACTGGCAGGGTTAGCAGATCAATCTCCTGAGGGCACTAAGAACAGATGGGCACCGTGTAATGCGGTGTATGCAACTCTTCCCCAGAGGGGCCTGCCCTCCAAAGTTCTGAGCATCAGGACTAATGAAGTCTTCTAATAAAACCATAGTCCTCAGACTGCACCATCACCCAGGAAGACCAGACAGGTAGAACCAGAGCCTGCTAGGCAGGACCGAACAAGACAATCTTGGCAGGGGCTCCCAAACCGCCAGGTGACTCATATGGGAACCAGTCCCTTCAAGACTGTTCTCTGATATTGCTAGAGCAGCTAACTCTGTGCTCTGAAGTGGAGGACCAGCAGGAGACTAGCGATCTAGCTACTCAAGAGACATCCTGAGGAGGTGGCGAGCCTCTCAGCTCTGCTACGTTTCCGGGGCGGAAAGGACTAAAAGCAGCGCTCGTTGGATACTGCACCTGGAGCAATGGCAGGGTTAGCAGATCAATCTCCTGAGGGCACTGAGGAGAGATGGGCACCGTGTAATGCGGTGTATGCCACTCTTCCTCAGAGGGGCCTGCCCTCTAAGGTCCTGTAGCGTCAGGACTACTAAAACTTCTATAAAAACAACGGTCCTCAGACCACATTATTACCCAGAATTATGGGAATCAGTCCTTTTAAGACTGGTCTCTGGTATCAGCAGAGCTGCTAAATCGGTGCCCTGAAGTAGAGAACTGGCAGGGGACGACTGATCTAGCCGCTTTAGAGACCTCCAGAGGAGGTTGTGAGCCTCTCAGCTTCCGGGTGTAAAGAAATGAAAGTAGAGCTCGATGAAGACTGCTGCGCCCTGGAGCACTGTCAGGGTTAGCAGATCGATATCCTTACGCAGGGCCTCCTGAAATATGACCCTCAGGCTTTCTATTTGCTTGAAGGGCCTCCCCTGCTGTTTATGTTGGGGAAGGTTTTTCTTTTTCTCCTCTCTGGTGGCAACAATCTGTTTCTGTGTCTCCCAGTATGAGAAGAGTGTACTCGGCTGAGTCTGCTCTGCCTAGCAGCATTACAAACTGGAGAGCAATTATAGCGATCACAATGAGAGGTCAGCAGTTCTTCTGAGCTCTCATCCCGGTCTTTTAGCAGGTCGGCTTGGTACATCTGTAACACAGCCTTTTTTTTCCCCATGTGCAGACAAGTCACCAGCTAGACCTGCCACAGAGTACCCCCTGCCCACCGCCAAAGGCTTGGAGGACCGGGACGGAGCCTCTTTTCTTTTTTTTTTTTTTCACTTTTTTTGACAGAGACACCTTTACTGCCAAACACACAACACAGAGCGCTTTCGCTAAATGGCAGAAAGCTAACTGCCGGCAGCATTCCACATGCTTTTATGCTTCCTGGCCAGTGACGTCACCCGCCTATGACGTCCCAACTATTCATTGGCTGATTTTACACACGATTCAGAGCCATCATGTTGGAGGCGTTCCCACAGCATCTCTTGACACGGCTCAAGTTCCTTAAGAGGAACCTCACTTTTATTAATTCATTTCTTTCTCTTTATTAATCTCATTCTTTTTATTAATTTTCCTTTCATATTAATGTTTATTATAATCTTACAACAAATCAGTATTTAACTCATTAAATTACATACATTTGTGTCATATGTTGAACTGTTTGATTTAAGAAGTAATGCCATCCATATACTGTACGTTTCTGTGGATTGACTGTGTGCTTCAAACAGAGCCTGGCTCTGTGTGTAACATTCTATGTCTGTTTTGTTCTGTTTATAATCTGTGTTTTTGTATTCTTGGGTTTGTTTCATTTTCATTGTATCTGTTTCAGTATAGTCTCCCTCGTCCTAGTTCCTTTTTGCCCTTACATGGTCTTTCCTGTGTTAGATGTCATTATTAGTTGATTCCCGTCCACCTGTGTTTCCCCAGCTGTGTCTTGTCTTGTGATTAGTCTCCCTTGTATAAAACCCCTGTCTTTTGAGTTCTAGTTTGTCCGTCAACGCTTATGTTTGGTGTTAATCTTGTTCTGTGTAAAAGTCTTTTGAGTTATTATTAAAAGATATATATATTATTGAATTCCATGTCTCCGGCGTACTCCTTCTCCAGACACCAACGTGACACTGTGTCTTTATTATGTCTTCCTTTATGTCATGAAGCTCTGGAGAATCAAGAATCAACTGTGGTGTTTATGTTTAAGATAAATTGTCAATCCAGTTTTAGCCTGTATTTTACTTTACTACTTTTGCCTACGACTGTTTTCAGCCATGCTGACAAGACGCTTGGAGTGAGCTAGTTAGCCTTGAAGTAGACTTTTGCTATGTGTGTGTGTGTATTCTCTCTTTCCCTGAATTGCCCTGTTTGCTATTGAAGATTCATATTTGGTTGTCCGGAAGCCCTGGCATACAAATCATCATCTTTTTGAGCAGAGCAGCCTACAAACTCTATGCGGAGTATTAAAGCTGACTTCTGTGGATGAAACTGCAAACTATTTTCTTCAGTAAATTGTTCTTCAATTAATTACATTTCGGACTCCGGGTTTTCATTTCAACGCAACACACTTGGTCCCAGGGTCTTGTACTGTTTTTCCCCTAACAACTGCTCAAAACTCGCGTTTGAATAGTAAGTAGAAGATTCTTTTAGGTTTTAAAGGTTGTGAGTCAGAAGTGCCTTTCCTTGGAGAGGTAGAAACATTTGGTCAGTGTCTGAAAATAAATCCACTTTATGCAAAGAAGAATGAATGTCTCTTTGGTTTTGAAATCTTTGCAACTTCAGAGATCTTAACATTTAAGATTTAACATCTTAGACTGTTTTGCAACATAAATGTCACAGTTTTTGTAATATTACAAAAAATCTTTTCTAACACAAAAATGTATTTTGGAACATATAAGATTATATATGTGATTTTTTTCACAATTTCAATTTCAATTGTAACATTAGAAACAACTTTTCTAACATTGTAAATGCAAGAATGTTTCATTTCATTCTAAATATCAGATTTTTTTGGTAATTATAATTTTATTGAACGGGATGCAATTTTGTGTCATGAATGTCTATATTGCAACACTTAATGTCTATTGGTTAATGTTAATGTAAGTTCCTAAAAAGTAATGTAATGTAAATTCCTATTAACAGAAGTGTTGAATGATGGTTTAGGATTGAGTTATATCCTATAAAACACTTCCAGACTGAACTCTCTGCTGAGGTGTAAACACTTTTCTAACGGCTGAATGTTCTTCAATAAGAACTGAACAACTGTGGAAGAGCAATGTTGCTAAGAGCAGCTGACCTCGGACCCCTCACTGACGCTGCATTCAGTCAGAGGGCCTCCTGAGCGCTGTTAATTATTTCTCACTGATGGCCCGATCCATCAAAGCTGGACGGGACGGGAAATGAATCAGGAGTAGTGAAGAGAGCCGGATTCTATTAAGTGTCTGTGTGTTGATCTCCCATGATTCTCTCCAGCCATATACTGCTGCCAATTTAATATTTAATAACAGCCCTGCATCCTCAACAGAAATCTGCTGATTTGTAAAAACAAAGGGCCTAGTATTAACAAATAAAGATTTTAGAAATAAAGGTACAAAAGCTGTCACAGGGGTAGTACATTCTCAAATTTAGTTAAAATATTTACACTTTAAGTTCTAATATGTACCTTAAAAGTACCAAAATGGACCCATTAAGTACAAACATGTACCTTTTGAAAAGCCAGTGACAGCTTTTGGACTATTATTTTTGAGAGTGTAGTAACTAATCAAGTAATTTTTTTTTACTTTTTGAATGTCTTGTAACAATGAAAATGTCTTGTAACATTATAAATGTCAATCAAGTAACAACAGTGATTTTGTATAATTAAAAGTGCCATACTGTTGTAACATTACAAATATCTTGTGTTACATTATAAACGTCTTATTTAACATAATAAATATAAAAAGTAACATAACTGATTTTGTAACATTTTACATGTCACAATATCTTGTAACATTATCAATGTTTTTTATGAGATTATATATATACAACATTTAACAAGTGATTACATATGCTTTTTGTAATGTTATAAAGGTAAAAGAAGTAACATCATAAATGTAATAATCTCTTGTAACATTACAAATGTCTTACGTTACATATATAAAAAAGTAACTTGGTTCAACTTGGCTGTTCAAAATTAACTTTAATGAAACTAAGGTAGTGACATCATCTCCCCCTCCCGAAAGGTGCCCCGCACCACAAAACATCAATAACACACAGAAAGGGAGGGAGGGTGGGCGTCCTGGAGGCTGTACGGGACAGCGTCATTAGGTGCCTCCAGGACGGCACAGAAGACCTGATCAGGAGCCTTGGGAGGCCATGGCGGAGCAGGAGTCATTGGAGGCCATGGTGGATCTGGGGCCTCGGAAGGCCATGGCCAAATCCCCTCCCTACCCACCACTTCCACTTGCTCTCTTGCAGCGCAAACTCTGGAGGGCACTCTTCAAGCGCAAACTCAAGGACTGGAAATGGGATCGGCTCTCCTGGCAGAGACTCTGGAACTAGGATCGGGATCAGCACTCCTGGCTGTAAACTAGGGACTGGAATCGGTATTGGCTCTCCTGGCCGAGACTATGGAACTGAAATCAGAATCGGCACTCCCGGCCGTAAACTAGGGACTGCAATTGGGATCGGCTCTCCTGGCCGAGACTCTGGAAAAGGAATCAGGATCGGCACTTCTGGCCATAATCTAGGGACTGGAATCAAGATCGGCTCTCCTGGCCGAGACTCTGGAAAAGGGATCAGGATCGGCACTTCTGGCCATTAACTAGGGACTGAAATTGGGATCGGAACTCCTGGCCAAGACTTAGAAACTGGAATCGGCTGTCACAAACTAGAGACTTGAATCAGGATAGGCTCATCTGGTCATAAAACAGGAACTGGATTCTGGAACGGCTATCCTGGCCGAAGAATAGTAACTGGAATCGGGATCGGCTCTCCTGGCTGAAGATCAGGAACTAGAATCGGCTCTCCTGGCCATAACTCAGAAACTGGAATCGTGATAGGCCCTCCTGGCCGTAAATCAGGAACTAGATTCGGGATCGGCTCTCCTGGCCGGGACTCAGGAACTCCCTGCAACAAGACCTGATCCATCAGCCGAGTAAGTGAGCCTGGATTGTCCATCAGGGAGACCTGCTTGGCTAGCCCCTCATCCAGTCCTAACCAAAACAAAGTTCTCATCTTTCACTCACTCCAGGGCATCCATTGGTAGTACTCGACAAATTCCTCCATGTACTCATCTATTGGCTGGCCCTCCTGGGTGCGGGTCTGAAGAAAAGCTTCCATGCTGCAAAGGCTTTTGTTGTTATGGTCGATCGTACTGTCATGGTTGTGTAAGAGTCACCAGGCGAAGACTTCAACTTGGCTGTTCAACATTAACTTTAATAAAACTCAAGTGATTTGTAACATAAATGTAATTTAAGGTTTTTTGCAACATTACAAAATCTGAATATTGAAAGTATGAAATGTCATAATATCTTGTAACATTATTGAGGTCCTTTGTAAGTGATTTTGTAATATTATGAATGACTTTTGTAACATTATACAAAAAATTCTGATTTTATTGTAGCATTGCAAATCTCTTTTCCCTGAAGCTGCAGAAAAGTCAGTTAAACATCTATACCAGACTATTTAAAATATTTCAATAGGTGTGTTGATATTCAGTGTGTGTTCATGCAGCGTTTCAGATCCACTGCAGTGCTGTCTAATAAGGGAGCTTCCTGTGTTTTATTCAGCAGACGGTCAGAGATAAGACTGCTCTGTATTCACGACACGTTACCGTCCGACCTGTGACCCATTTAGGGTTCAAGAGCAGATTACACTCCGCTCCAAATCTTATCTACTTCACCTTTCTCCTCACACTAACTCTCAGTATTTCTCAGTGCTTTATAAAATAAAGAAGTGCAGGACTCCAGAGCTAAACCCACATAAACTGAAATCATATTTCGTCTCCTTCTGGAAACTTCTGTAATCATGAAGTTCCAAGGAATTGTGAATAATTAATCTAATATATCAAAATTCTGTTTTTTTTTTTATTTTTTATTTTTTTACTAAAAGCATTTAAGCTTTTAAATAAAGCAGTTTTCATAAATACAGCAGACCTGAAACAAATAAATGAAAAAAAATTAATAATTCTAACTATTATAACTATGTAAAAATAAATATATATTTGATGAATACTAAATCAGTTTTTTGAGAGCAAGATGAATTAATGCACGTTCATATTTAGTCTAGAACTACACTGTATTCGCGCACAATGCCTCTGTATTTCTGATTTCTCCCAACATGTCAGGAGACTTGTCAGTCAATACAAAAAAAAAAACAAAGTAACTGGCCTTATATAAAAATAAATATGTATTTGCCGTCCATTTCATTTTAGTCAATTTTTTTCTTTTTACATAAAATTGCCAAGTATTTGATATTTAAGGGGCAAATGTAGTTCACTCCTGTCTGAATCAATTAATAACGCTATAATATTACACAATATAAAGGATTTAGCATCTGTGTGACATGTTATTGTTGAAATTCCTGTTGATTTGGTCTGTAGAATCCCAGAAAAGTTATAGTTTAGTGTTTAATTGACATTCATCAGGCATTGGTCGGTAACGAGCATCACAGAAACCATCGGTCGCTGGAGCATCCTGGGAAATGATTTATTCAGGAGCTCTTTACGCTCTTCATCTTTTTAGTGATTAATTCACAGCTCTTGTGAAAGTTTGAGGCGCTGAACTCTGAGCTGATCTTGGGTCAGACGGGACCGGATCACACACTGGGTCATCAGCAGAGCTCTTAATGAGCCTCTGACATACTTAGCTCCTGTTTAATGTGTACTTCATCTCATCTACAGAGCTCTCAGAAACTGAACTCGTCATAATCAATAGAGTTTATCAGAATTCTCTCAATTCCCATATGGCTGAAGGAAAAAAGTTTTCAATTTCATATACTAAAATATATTTAAAATATCTTTAAGGGCCAACAAAACAACAACAAACAACAACAACAAAAAACCCAAAACAAACAAAAACATTAAAAATAGCCTTAAAGTACAAATAAAAATATATATTTATTTAAATATATAATATCAATGCTGTCAAATTATTAATCATGATGAATTACATCCAAAATAAGTTTTTTTTACATACTATGTGTATATGTATTATGTATATATTTATATACCTGTATATTTATATACCTGTGTAAAAGCTCCGTAGCTACTGCCGAAGAAGAAAACCTGGTTGGCAGGATGCATCGTACAACAGGATGTCCCCCAGGGAGCTCCTGAGACATAGGTAAAGGAGAACGTGCTTGACACGGGAAGCGCAGTCAGCCTTGTCCAGTCCTGTCTTCTCCTACCCCAAAGCGACTCCAAAGTTTTTATGCCCATAACCTGCGTGCATGGAGATACACATACAGTGCCGGCCCGTCGCATAAGCATCTCGACAGCAGTGAGGATATGGCCTGTTGAGGTGGGAGTGATCGAGGATATGTTGGTTCCAATGCTGTTGGGACCGGACTGGCCGGCCTTTGATGCAGTACTGGCAGCTGCCACCCAGCCTGCCAGCCCAACGGGCCCACCGCCAACCCTTTCTCTTAGCATCCGACAGTGGAAGAGATGGTAAGTCCCCTTCCTAAGATGCTAATGTGTTCTTTGATGTATTCCAGCAGGTGCAGGGAGGAGACTCATTTGATCGCCTCAGGCACTTTTGGACCCAGGTTCAGTTTATGGGTGGCAAGGAGGTTTGTCCTGGACCCCATCCACTCCCCCACTTTGTTGTGGAGAAAGGATTGCACTATTGCATCACCCAATGGTAGGGTGACGAAAAACGGCTGCTGATGGTCTCCAGGTCGAAGGTGGAGACAATCTTGGAGCTTGCACACACTCATCCACTAGCTGGACACCTTGGGGCCGCCAACACGATTCAGAGGATTTGGGACTGGTTCCACTGGCCAGGCCTGGAGGCCGAGGTCCAACTGTTCTGCCAAGCATGCCCTGCCTGCTAGAACCTTGCCCACACCATCTCCCCACAGCCCACCTCCCCCCAGCCCACTAATTCCACTGCCCATCATCGAAGTGCCCTTCGAGCGCATCGAGATGGATCTCGGGAGGCCGCTGCTGAAGTGCGCCCGAGGGCATGAACATATCCTTGTGGTTGGTAGAACGCTTTAACCAGACTTTGAAACAGATGCTACGGATGGTGGTTGCCGAGGACAAGCGGGATTGGGATCTAATGATTCCCTATGTATTATTTGGCATCCGGGAGGTCCCCTAAGCTTATACTGGCTTCAACCTATTTGACTTGCTGTCCCGCCCGCTAGACGTGGCAAAAGAGGCCTGGGAACAACAACAGCCCACCCTGCAGAGGTCAGTCAATGAACACGTGAAAGAAATAAGGCAGCCGGGGAGAAGGACGGAACAGCTTATCACGTAAACTTGCTTAAAAAATGGGTGGGGACCAGAGACCAGGTCATGCACTCACTGACTCCAAACCAGTGGTTTGTGGACATGAAACCTCTGCTGTCTGCGGCCCAGAAGACAGAGCTTCAACGCCTGATTTGTCAGTTCTCCGATGAGTCCGCCCAGGCACAGAGGAGTTGTCATCAAGCAGCAGCCCTATCGAATCCCGGGGGCTCATCAGCAGGCTATTGAGACGGAGATTCAACAAATGTTCAAGCATCACAGTCCCTGGTCTAGCGCAATTGTCCTGGTTTCCAACCCGGACGGCACCCTCTGCTCAACAGGTAAGTAATAAAAGCAGTAAGGATATTCAGTCTTTTTATGGAATGAAAGGATTCCAATCCAGGCAGAAAGGCTTTCTGGTAGACAGGTAGGTAGAGGTGCATCAGAGTATACCAACCTTAAACTCAGCCGTCGACTGTGTGGCAGAGCTGCCTTTTATAGTGACTGAGTGATTGGAAACAGGTGTCAGTAATCAGGTGACTGTGATCTTGTAAACGTTACTGATTCAGGAACAGTGGATTGTGATGGGGTGTGGTCTGTGGTGACTGATCTGGGTTCAGGAGTTGATAACAGCGTGACAACCTGTTTACCCCTATGGGGCTTTTTGTGTTTATAAAGCCACACTCCGAGGTTGTATGAGTTGAGCCCTCCTTGTGTGTTCCTTCTCGCTGTCACAGTATATACACACAAGCATGTATACAAAATATGTTCATATATTAAATGTATTTATATATTGTAGACCGTGGCGCTAGAGAATACGACAGAACACAGCGTTGCAGTGAACACAAACCCCGGAGGGTGGAT
>JAUMHG010000067.1:18203724-18214547 GCA_032359395.1 Enteromius anoplus | reverse complement strand
GAGCGATTGGCCCGGTCTGATGAGCTCCAGCTGTGAGTTGTTCGTTTCCAGGACGACGCTGATCGGTGCCCGTCACAATATAAAATGTAAATATTTTCAAAATATATACTGTATGTATTTGTAACTATATATATACACAATACATATATACAGTGTACACATATATTGTGTAAACAAAAACTTATAGTTTGGAATTTGATTTATCCTTTGACTGCACTAGTTTTAAGCCACAAAACACAACCAAGCACAGCTATGAGGATTAGAATATAACAAATTTTGAAAAAAACAAAACAAAAAAACAACAACAACAACAACAACAAAAAAACCAAATATATATATATATATATATATACATATATGAAATTATTTGATAAAACCTTTTTAAAGCAAACAAAAAAACTAGAAAAGAGAAAACTTTTTATCAGTAAAACTATGAATAGCATAGTGTTCTTTAATACCATTAAAGTCCATGTATGTTTCCATCAGTGACACTTGAAATGTAATGAATGACATTCTGATTTTAGTGTACACTTAATTTTAGGTTCTGTTTAGTATCGTTATACGCAACTTAATTGCTGCAGACTAATCCTCACCTCTGATGCACTTCTATCTTGTTTTTCTGTTTTTCTTTTCTTCCCAGAATGAACTGGAGCACACAGAGAAAACAGCTCTGACTATGAAAGATCACTTTGATTTGAGGGCAGTAATAGAAGCAGAAGACAGCATTAGTCCACCGTGAGTGTCTCCATGCGGGATCCTGCTCTAAAAACAAGAGAAACTAGAGCAGCGTCTCTTTAAGTCAAACACACACTCATTATGCTCTAGAATCACTCATACAGGATTAAAAAAAAAATTTTTTTTTTTTTTTTTACACAAGACGTTTACTTTCAAAAAGACAAAGGACTACTAGTCAGTCATTATTTACTCACCCAGAGTGACAGGCTTCTATTTTAAATGCATAGAAAGTGAAAGAAATCGTCTTCAGACACATGCAGATCTTCAGTACAAACCATCAAAATCAGTTTAACTTCAAGAAACTGTATCAGAAATATATTAGTATTGTACAGCGGAGATATCTCAGAGCAATAACAATACTAATACTAAGAATAATAATTAAATTATAAGGCATAATAACAGTTAAAACCTTTCTGTTCTTATAAAATGAACTGAGCACACACATTTTTTGATAATTAAAATTGAATTAAACAATTAATAGGACCTACAATGTAAAAAAAAAAAGGTACAAATTGAAATAGAATAATAAAATCATAAATAATAAATAAAATAATTATAATTTTTTTTAATTATTACGTTTTAATAGGTCTCTAAAATGTTTTCTTTAATTTTGTAAAATTGTTGTGAAATAATAAAGTTTAAAATATAACATTTCACAATATCAGTTAATTAGATTTTCATTGCCCAAATTTAATACAAATATTAAAAAGTTAATAAAAAAAGCTAGAAAAGTCGGAAAAATTTACATGATCCTATAACTGCAGCAATCTCTGGTGTAAGTTTCATCTGGATCCTTATCAAACAAGCAGCTTCTGGAAGTTGTGTTTATGAAAATGGGGAAAAAAATATTCACCAAATAAATGTGTGCGGTCAACTCACAGCATCAACTTCACAACATCACTGTTTCACTCATCTGGGCCTTGATACATACTGAGACAGCATTTGTGGATGTTATTCGTGCTCTCATTATGATGCTATGTCTTGGCTTTCTTTTGCTGGAAGACTAGCTTTCCACTACCCTTTTCATTTCAGCGGGCCTTAATGGCTCCCTCGGCTGCATTGGTTAGCGGCTTGGCAGACGGCAGGATTACGATCAGGAATAATCCGCCGGGCGAGTTCCTCACGGACTCCTGATTCCTCAAGCAAACCTCGTAGAGCTTTCGAATGTAGGAGCCTCAGTGTCTCATTTGGTACTCCGGAAGAGGTTGAGATGTCTGCCGTAACATCAGAGGAGGGGCTTTAATCAGCTTCGACTGAGGAGGAAACTGCGAGAACTGAAAGCACCGGGCTTTGAGCGTTCAAGGTGGGATGGATGGACTACGGAGAGCTCCCCTTGAGCGCGATACTCAGTTGAGCTGAACTTTGTTCGTAAAGGACTTCCGTCCTGGTCACACTCACCTTCAGGAGAGGGATGGGAGACCTGCTTGCATTCTTGGTCAGCGATTCGTCCCTTTGGTTGGTCTGGCTACTCTCATGTGATCCAGAGACCCAGATCTGGTTATGTGCCTGAAGTTCCCACCACGGCCTTCTGGGGCAGCTCTTTGTTTGCACCTGAAGTCAGCAGAAGGGGAATGCTGTCTCCAAACAGAGGTTGGCCCATTGGGTGGTTGATGCCATCACCTTGGCGCTTCTGGCCCAAGGTGAGCCATGCCCCCTAGGGGTGAGAGCCCAGTCCACTGGAGTGTGGCCTCCTCCTCTGGCCGGCGCACGGTTCCTCAGCTGCCTCACAGTTTTAGTTAGCGGAGTAGCTGAAACTGTGTCCTTCCTTTACCCTCTTCAGATCTGGCATCTAGTTTCACGGTTTCTTTCCACCTTTTTCCTTTTACTCAAGTAAGATCTTTTCCACACAGGACAGTGTGCTCCAACTCCTGCTTCTGGAGATCCAGGCACCCCTGCAGGGCGCGATCTCAGGCCCCCAGGGCATTGGGATTGTTACGTTAGAGCTTCCATTTGGCCTGACACGCTGTTTTGGTTGCAGCCTGTCAGCATTTGGGCCGCCTACATGATGCAGGCTGGGTTTTGGTGTTTTCCATAGGGACCCCATGACGTCAGTCAATGATGTTATGTCCCTTCTGCCACAAGGTCAGAATGTGCTGGGGAGTCGTTGCGATCAGCTCCTCAGCAGGAAGCAAATAGTGGGTTGCACGCCGCCATCTTATGTACCCGCATGTACGGGGGAGTGGCCAGGCAAACGCCACTGGCCAATTCTCATACGTGTTCGCAAAAATACTAAGTAATACAATGATCACAGGTCTCAAATGATCAATTAATCTATCAGTTATTCAAATAAAAACAACATTTAAGCATCTCTGGAAATCTGTGAATACATTTTTCAAATAAAACTGTATTGATCATCATCTCTCAGTTGAGTGATTTCATAAACATTTACTATGAAAGTGCTTTACCAATAAATCAAAATTGGAATAAAGGAATATTTTCTATTGGCGGGAGATAAATTCAGTCCATGAGAATGTTCATAATCGGGATGGCAGTTTATAAGTAATTGTGACAAGCCACTATGAATATAATTTTAATTGCATGACCTATTAAGATGCCGGACTGCTTTAATTATGCATGTCCAGCAGATTCCTTCCATTTGAGTTAATGCCAGTTAATTATTGTAAAACGCGCTGTAATAATTGCACTGCCTCTAAAAATGAATAAGTTCATATTTCCACCTCCAGTTCATCAACCTCCCACAAAACTATAGAAAGACTTCTGTGAAAGAGCATGGTTTAAAATCTGCTTGTTGTTTCGTTATCAGATCTGGAGAAATGTGTCTCTGCATCAGTATCTCAGTAATGGGCATGAATGGGTGCTATCAGAATGAGTCCAAACAGCTGATAAAAACAGCTTTTGTCTTCTCCAGATGTTACCTGAAGAACTGGAGTGCTGTGGATTATTGTGATGTGTTTATCAGCTGTTTGGACTCTCATTTTGATGGCACCCATTCACATCTATTACTGAGACACTGAAACAGAGACACATTTCTTCAGATCTCATCCTAATCTGGATGAAATGAGGGTGAGCACATTTTCAATTAATGTTCTGTTTTGGGTGAATTATTCATTTAACCCCCTTTGAAGTCAAACAGGTCCTTGAGTTTTATGAAAGCTGAATAGTATTCCTGTAAACTCCATCAGGAGGTCATCCTATTTCCATGTAAATCTGAGACTACACTTCTTGACTTGCATGAGCCGAATCATCATATATCACACATGTGTCTGGAGCTCTCTTTTCTAAATCAGGAGATATGGCGCTTTCGTAATTAGATTTGCTTTCACGCCGTGGCCACATTCACTCTAATCTATTTATGCATTCCCTTTTTCAAGCCTCATTGAGATTCTATCGTCTCATATTTGTACGTCGACTGTCAGAAACGGCCTTCCTTTTCCTCACAATTTAAAGCTCATTTCCTGAGCGGAGATGGACAACGATTGTTTGACGGCCGGACTCAGCCTTCCAGAACTTCAGGGACGACTTTTCATTTCTGAAGTAATTTCTTTGTGGATAAGAACCCAATAACTGGCAATCCTGAAGTGGTTTATTATGTGTGCTTCAGGCCTACGGAAGCATTTGAAAGGAATGTTCATCAAAATCAATTAAATATATACTAAAATGTATTTTAAATATATGTTAAATATGCGTTATAATCACAATGAAGGAAAATGAAATATATTTTTTTAATTAAAATGTAAAATGTAAAGATTTATTTAAACCAATATATATTTCTAATTGTATTTTATATAAATACATATATTTCCAGTCAGAAGCATACATTTTGACTAAATGGTAGATTAGTAAATGGTAGATAAGCTGTTTTCCTCTTCAAATTTCACACACTACTATGGTTTAGTGGCTTAGCTAAATGTATTGAGCTTTATTATCCAAACACTTTCCATAGAATTTAAATTTGTTCCTTTAACATTCAAACTATTCTGGGAGATACATATCATCTCTGTTATTCATCTCTGTAAACATATCATGTCTGTTATTCTGTTCATTTGTATAGATCATATTTCTTTTAGTTAAAATTTTGAGGTTTTGAAGAAGGATTGATAAAAATAGAGTATGGGAAGTGTGCCTAAACTCACTGACTACAGTAACCAGTTTTTTTCTGGATCTTACTGCTTAAAAGTCTCAGGCCGCACACTCAAAAATATCTATAAAATAGTGATAAAACAAATAGAGCTGAAACAAGAGCAATGAAATATATCTCAAATCTATGGATGCTTGGGATCATGGAAGAAATACATAAAAATGGTAATTGTAACATTTAAAATCATAAATGAATGATTTCATATGAACTCAGAGTTGTGACATAAATCTATAATTGTGAAAAGTCATAATTGCGAGATAAAAACTAAAACAAACCCTCAAAAAAATATAAACTTCCAAATATTATTTTTGTCATTAATTGTAATAATGCAGTGAGGTTATTGTCTGCACAACAGCCAGTGCTCCACACAGAGATCTGATCTGATCATCATCCAGTCTGTCTGGAATCACATGAAAAGACTGAGACAGACTCAATCCAGAAGAACTGTGGCAATGTCTCCAAGACAAAAAACAAACAAACAAACAAAAAACAATAACCTGGAAAGTGACAGCACTGTTCAAAGTTTTAGACACATTTAAAAATGCTGTAAAATGAGATTTGATATTTTATAAATAGATTTGTAAATAGATAAATAGATTTGATTTATTAAATAACTTCTTTTAACTAAATCAAGTAAATATTTGGTATTACAGCTTTTGGTAAAACAGCTTCTGTTCTTCTCTACACCTGCCCATAGTTTTCAGGTAGCTTTCCAGGTAGACTTTTGCACAGTACTATAAACTAAGAATCTTAAGAAAAAAAAAGTAAACAATTGTGATATAAATTCAAAATTCTAAACAAGTTAGAATTGTGATTTATAGCCTATATGTTGATATATATATATATATATATAAATATATATATAGTGTTGACAGGCCGTTGGATTATGTGCTGCGGTGTGCATTATTTTTCTAATAATTTGAAAGACTTATTCTGCTTATACAATGGTGGCCACACCTCAAGCCATCGATATATTTCAAGGTATTTGTCCGGTTTTTGTGCTTATTGTGGGTAGGATTATTTCTATAGCAATCTCATCCAACGGCTTCATTGTTAAAATATTATATGAGCAGACTAATGCAGTTAATAACTAAGCTATGTGTGTGTGTGTTTGTATGTGTGAGAGAGAAGGATATAAAGGGAGCGAGTGAGAGAGCCTGAATCCTACTTCTGAGCGGGGGTGTACTTACCCATTAGGCAAAGGTAGGCAACTGCCTTGGGCCACCCCAAAATATAAGGGGCCTCCAAAATGCTTTTCACGAGATGTGCATTAAGCACGGACACGCGAATGGTTACGGTGTTTATTACTATGACCGTCTGTGTGTCTGAGTTGAACGTGCTTGGTGTGTGTCCTGCTTGTAGCAAACGAGAATATTCTGCATCTGAAGCTGACTGCCGCACGAGCGCGAGGTGTCTCGATCTTTCCTGCTGCGCTGCTCTCTCAGCGTCTGCTCTGCGAAAAACTGCGTTACACTAGGTGTGTTTTTATTTTAAAAAGCATAACTTTACGCGCATATCCCAGTGTTTTTAACCTTCAAAACTGACACTTTAGTAAAAGTAAAACAAAATCAAAGATAAAAACTAACAATCTTAAGTAAAAAAGAAAAATAAATATGTGATATAAACTATATAAACTGAACAAATCTGATCCATTTGAATAAAAAGTAACTGTAAGGCATCTTCATTTGGACGTCATGTCTCTTGCTGAGACTGAAGTGGTTTTGAGATGCGTTCTGCTGATGTTGAGCTCATCTGAGATCAGAGCTTTACAGTGATCAAGGAATTCAATTAGTCTCTGGAAGAGAGTTCAGAGTCGCTCGGATCTCAGCTAATTAACCTGCATCATCAAACAGCCGACCTCACCTCAGAGACTCAGAAGCTCGTTAGAGTGTCATCGGTCAGCGATCGCCAATTACATTCATCTGAACCAATCACTGTCCATTAGTGCAGTCATTCACCTCAACTCAAACACTGCTCCTCAGAAGTCTGAGATGAGAAATTAATATTTAATTCATTAAGGGTGCATTAAAGTGATGAAAAGAGAAGCATTCATAATGTTACGGAAGATTTTAATTTCAAACAAGTGCTGTTCTTTTGAACTTTGTGTCTGTGAATCCTAAAAAATTAAATGTCTCACAGTTTCCACTAACATATTGTGCAGCACCACTGTTTTCAACATTGATAATAATCATAAATGTTTCTTGAGCAGCAAATCATCATATTAAAATAATTTCTGAAGGATCATGTGACACTGAAGATTGGAGTAATGACAGCTACAGCTGTTTTTGCAAATAAACTAGTTTCGGGGGAGCATGGTCGATTATTCACGGCTGGCTCCGCATCACCTAATCATCCCCTCACTACACCTGCCCAATCAAATCCCTTTCTACTCACTATAAATAGCCCCGTCCTCTTTCCGTCTGAACCTAGCTTTTGCAGAATCGCACGAACGATGACACATCCTACAAACACGTCATCCAACTTCGACTCGTCTGCCTACCTCAGCGAGGACCAGATTCCTCAGCCTGCCTTCCAACAACCTGCTAACGCTCAAGCTCAACCCTCAGCAGGTCTGAGCCTCCACGAGAGCCCGCGGCTTCCTATTCGAGGGCATGCCGGCACGCTTTTAGATCTCATTCATCTCGCCATACGCTAAAGCAACCCAAGTGAAAGAATCCACACTACTCACCACTCGCCTGCCCTCCGCTTTTCCTTAGCCCCAGAAGCAAAACAAAGCCAAGCATTGTAACTTCCCAATCGCTAGTAGCAAGGTAGTGCGGAACTGGCGGCGCCGCCAGATGACACCATACGCAAGCCGTGTATCCATGACATCAGCATGGCATTTCCTTTCACTTCTCCACGGTCACGTAATGTATTCTATGCACCAATTTACCCATTTGTAGGTTCATTGATTTATTTAGCCAATGGTTCCTGTTGCCAGAAACAGCTCATGTACCTGCAAACTTTTATCCTTCTAGATTACGAGGAAGCGCAAACTAGTGAAGTTAAGTTTTTTGCAAATAAACTAGTTTCGGGAGGAGCGTGGTCGATTAATCACGGCTGGCTCTGGGGGGGCACGCAGGGACCAAGTTGGGCGCCGAGCTCTAGCCCTAGCTAGGGTTCAAGCCTCTAGGGTTCGGAGTTCGCCGTTTTCCTGACTCGCCCCCCCCCCGGACAGCATGCCAAACCAGCAAACGTTTATCCTTCTAGATTATGAGGAAGCGCAAACTCGTGAAATAATAATCTGGGCAACCAACAATAATCTAAATAGAAGATATAAATCAATGAGATCTTTATAACAGATATTGAGATTAAATGATCTAAACATCAGTGTTCACTCTATATCTCCAATAATATGTCTAAGGAAGATGAAATTTTAATTATTCACATATACAGTGCCTTGCGAAATTATTTATACCCCTTTATTTTTTTTCACCTTTTGTTATGTTGCTGCCTTATGTTAAACTGCTTTAAAAGACTTTTTTTCCTGTATCAGTCTACACTCCACACACCATAACTGTAAAGAATAATCTTTTATCTTTATATTAAAAACAAAAAACTAAAATGATTCCATTGCATAAGTATTCATATCCTTAACTAAATATTTAGTTACCGAAATATCTTTACAGCCTCAAGTCTTTTTTGTTTGATGCAACAAGCTTTGCCCATCAAATTTGAAATTTGCCACTTTTCTCCTCTCCTCTTCCAATCTCAAGCTCTGTCAGGTTAGATGGGAGCAGAAATATTTATTGAGTTCAATGACAATCACAGAGTTGTCAATAACCCACTCTTGCTTTTTAGTGTCATTGTCCTGCGAACCTTCTGCCCAGACTGAGTTTCTGAATGCTGTTTTCTTTAAGGCTATCTCTATATTTTACTGCAATGAGTGTTTCTTCTACTCTGATGAGTCTCTTAGTCCCTGCCACTGAAAAACAGCCCCACAGCATGAGGCTGACACCAGCACGCTTTACCTTTGGGATGGTACTCTGCAGATGATGAGTAGAGCTGCTTTCAATAAATTGATGAAGTGTTGCAGTGATGTTTGTCTTTCTGTAGATTTCTTGTATCTCAACATATAATTATGGTGCTCAACTAGAGTGAACATCAGGTTCTTGGCCACCATGGTAACTAAAGCCCTTCTCCATTAGTTGCTAGGAAGAGTCCTGGTTATTTCAAACTTCTTTCATTAAGGTTAAAAGAGATTACATGCTTCTGTGACCCTTGAGTGCAGCAAATTTTTTTGAACTCTTCCACAGATGTGTGGCTTGGCACAAACCTGTTTTTCAGCTCTTCAGGTAGTTCCTTTTGACCTCAATGCATTATTTTGCTCTGATGTGCATTATCAGCTGTTAGACCTTTTATTAAGATGTGTGTGGCTTTCCAATTCATACCCATTCGATTGAATTTGCCACAGGTTCACTTCACCCTAAGTGTGGTAACATCTACAAGCAATATGAATTCCCCTGAGCTAAATTTAAAAGTCCCAGATAATAGTATGAATACTTATGCAATGGAATCATTTTAGTTTTTTATTTTTTAATAATTTTGCAAAGATGTTACAAACCAGTTTTTTTTGCCATACATATATAGTATGAAGTGTAGATTGATGTGGGGAAAAAGTAATTTCAAGCAGTTTAACATAAGGCAGCAACATGACAAAATATTAATACACTCAGAAGGCACTGTATAATGCAATGCTGATTGAGAGATGAGGAAATAATGGCTCATCAGAAGATGTTAGATGTTTTAAAAGAAACATTGCTTCGCTGAGAAACAGCGAAGTAAATCTTCTGGATACAAATGCTCCTCAAACGATCCTGAGGATCAGATTTGAGACGCACTGATTCTTCTAGAAAATGATTGATGGAGAATCAAGTGAAGCTGAGCTGCTTCAGTCCAGTAAAAGTTCATCTGGTAATGTGTCTGCAGTTATTCTGACACTTGCTTGATCAAAATCAGTCCAGATTTGACACAAGAAGAGTTTCTTCAATTACATGAAAAGAGCTTTTACTGGATTAATCACTTGAACGACAAAAAGCAGGGAGTAGAGTAAGTAAACGGCAAAGTGTGATCATTTAGAGCCTTAGAATTTGAGTCAGAATGATGCAGTAGCTTCACAGGGTTAATAAAGAATTACTAACTGAAGCAGAGAAGCGAGCGATCACAGATCACCGCTTTATGCAGGAAAAGATGTGATGAGCAGAGACTGTGAATGAGACACGAACACTAACGAGGAGCTGAACTCTGGGTCACTGCAGTATAATTATCTGCTCTGGTCAGGAACACAGGTCACAGCCAGTCACCTGATCTGACTTCACCACATCACCTGAGCTTGACAAACCACAGAAACATCCAGCTCTCATCCGGCTTTCCATCTCCAGAGAGATTCACCAGATACTAGAGAATAAAGCTTCACACTGTGATATGTTTAAATGTATACATGTATTTATGCACATATTTGGTCAACCATAAGCTCTTTACTTTAGAAATAAATCTGTAAATGTTCAATTTTATTTTATTTTTTTAATGTACATAATTTATGTACATAAGTACATAAAGAATCTCTCACTATTGCTATTCTATTGGTATTTGTTATTACCTGTGTATTTAAAAATAAGAGTGTAAATACAAAACACTCTGAACATGGTGATCATAATAACACAATCATAATCCAAATGCTCTTGTGGTTATGACTGTATGAGCCAGTGCAGCTGTGCACAACATTACAGAGACACTAAACATGCTTATTCTTTTATTTTATTTTATTTTGTGAATGCTGAGAGATTTTATTTTAAAGTTAGTCTAGCATGTTTTGTCAACTTTAAACTCTAGTTTTGTAACGTGTGGTTGTAGGAAAAGAACGTAGAGAGTCGTCGTAACATTTAAACATCTTTAATTCTCACCATGAACATGAAGGAGCAGAGAAACACACGTTATGATATCAACAATGACGGACAAAGACTGAATCACAGAGGGCAACTTAAGTAGG
>JAUMHG010000067.1:18182177-18192652 GCA_032359395.1 Enteromius anoplus | reverse complement strand
GACAGGAGAACACGAGGGAGACTGAATGAAAACAAAAACATGGAACACGAGGGCATGGCACGAGAGGAAACATGACACAGTGCTCCACATAGAGATCTGATCCGGTCATCATTCAGTCTGTCTGGAACGACATGAAGAAACAGAACAAATTGAGACAGACTCAATCCAGAAGAACTGTGGCAACGTCTCCAAGACGAAGAAAAAAAAAAAATTTATATTTAAAAAACAACAAGAAAAACACTACTTTAACTATAATAAACAAGCACAGAAAGTTTTTTTTTTTTTTTTTTTATATTGATGGAAACTGTAATGGCATCTCATTTCATTGTAAAACAAATATGATTAAGTCATGGCAAAAAACAATTATTTAACGCATCAAATGTTTAAGTTGTAGTACTCAAATATATATTTATATTCTATAATTTAAGGCAGCAAATAAACTTTCACATTTTTGTTTTCATCAATTGCTCATGCCCCAAAATTTAGTGAAAATACATTAATTAGCCTTCAATGGATTTAAATGTTTAGCAAAATATCTATACTCAAATCAGTAACACATTGTGACAACATGCCCCAGTATAAAGTGATCTATATGTAGAAATGTTTTCCAGGTCAAGACGATTTGTGACTAAATTGCAGAAATCAATAAATCATGTCTGATTCAACTGCAAAATACTGCATGAACAGAAAGGATTTCCAGCAATGCGTTTCACAAACACAGATTTAAAATAGCTTTCTTTATTTTTTCATCATTAGTTGCAAGAATGACACAAAAATGGATGGTAAATCCAAAGAAATACAGTGAAAGGAAGCATTATTGGATACTGAGTGAGAATAATGACTGAGCGGTTGTTACAGGACATCAGATCAGAACGTTCATAAACACACCGTCAATGTTTCTGAAGATGACAAGTCCTTCAGACCAGCTCCAGTGTGAAGCACTAAACACTCCATCAACTGAGAAAACACTGAAATATAGATTAAAGACATTCTGGAAGGTCATTGAACTAGATCTGCTCTTGGGTCATGTTTTCTTTCATTGCTGAGTCACACGATCTGTTGTAAGCCTCAATCATATTCAGCCAGATTTTAAAAAAAGTGATACATAAAAAATCCTATTGTTTTTATTACAAGAAAAAAAAGATTGGCATATGGATAAGGAATATCAAAATACACATCATTTATTTTTTTTAAGTTTTAAAAATGATCTTATATATAGATATAGACATAACCATTTAAACTAAATTGTAATGTGTTAGGGTCAGTGAACTATGGCTTTACACGTGATTGTATTTTTTAATACATCTATTAATTAGATTTGTCTCAGATTGCTAGTGTAAAATACATTGAACCTCTTTCTGTGTGTAAGAGACACTTTTAGGACTAAATGTTGTTGGTAAATTTGACTATGCACGCTCAAAAACATTACAAGGAGACAAATTATGTGACATATATAAAACATTCCTAAACAAAACTGACTTAATTTGAAGAAGAAAAGTGGGCTGGAAGGAGAAGTCTGTGCTGCATCATATGAAAGTCAAAGTTTATACAAGTAAAATGAATCAGTTTTGTTTGAAAAGATTCCAGAGTACTATTCATGTTGTTTTATAAGGAAAACTTTATGCAGGACTGTTTTTGAGCAACATTTGTAAAGTTATGGTTTTAATTGAATTCTGAGATATAAAATAATAAAAATAAAAAAAGATATATTAATATATGTTTCTCTCATTGCAGTGGTTTGCTGTAGTTCTTTTAAAGTTTCAAACATCATAACATTTAAAATTTTGTATACATTTAATATAACCTCACTGACCCAGAAATGGAAAAAGTATTAACCAAATGTTTTCATCCTGGCATTTGAGGTGGGTGATACAATTGTCCCAATATTTTTCAGACAATACTCAATATATAAATGTTTAAACATACAAGTAAAACAGTAAATCTCTACTTCAAACTATCAAGGAATGTTTGCACCAGTTTCTCACGAAACGAACACAAGGAAAAATGATTCTGAATCATTTTCATTTACACACACACACACCAACAACACAGAATAATAAACAGCAATATTTACCTACGGCACATAGCATGTTTAATAAAACATGTAAGAAGATGACTTTTAATGGGTTTAAAACAATGGAGGAATTGGACAGTTTGAAGTGATTCGCTTGAATGAATCACATGTAAACACCAAACAAAAAGTGCTTTAAAATCCCTCGAATATTCACAACGCCAGTTCATATTCCCAGCAAATATATCACCCAGAAACAGAAAACAAATCACATTCATAATTTCTTTTGGCAAATAATAATCACACATTCACACAGAAACGAGCTAAGATGCCTTTAGCCCTTAATTAACACCATAGAATTTCTTTTGTCTCATTTTCGCATAATAAAGACCCAGTGGTGTTTTTGATTTGATTCATTAGACGGATGATTCTAAAGTCCTGTAACAAGCGTCAGTCATTGTTCTGTGAATGAATCTTTTACATCATGTTTTGATCAATGGAACACTGCATATACCAGCACATATATGTGATGTCCTGCGGTAAAACTAGGAGAATAATCACGGTTCGTTATTCTACTCTTTCTTTAGCCTCCTGCTGATTCACAAATTAAAGCTTGTTTTGGGGCACAAGAAAGGGAGCTGTAGCTACACCTCTTGTTGTTTGTCATTAATGTAATGTGACAGTATGGCAAAAATATTAAACATTTCCATTATGAAACAGCACAATCATCAACACTTGCTGCATCACACCATCATTCATCTAAAATAAAACCAAGCAAGCAAGATTCTACGAAGAAAAAAACCCAAATACCCCAAATAAAAACAACACACTTCACTTTTAAAGTTTCACTCATAGATGAGAATTGTCTGAAAATGTGCTCACCCTCAGTTCATCTAACATCAGGATGTAGAAGTGTGTCTCCGCATCAGTGTCTCAGTAATGGATGTGAATGGGTGCCGTCAGAATGAGAGTCCAAACTGCTGATAAAACATCACAATAATTCACACCACTTGAGTCCATCAGTTAACGTCTGGAGAAGACAAAAACTGAAACTAATCCAGCATTAAGACACTTTTAACTAATATGCATAGTCCATAATCCATAATAACTCTTCTTCTGGTGAAAAAGTGTTCTGGTCTGAATAAGGAGAGGAATCTGCACAGATCAAAACAGATCTTAATTAATATGCGGCTGGATTTTGATGTGAGAGACAATAGCAGATTAATTATTTTGAATTATGAACTCCTATTTTAGACATTAAAAACTTCTTAATGCTGCATTTGTCTGATCTTTTGTCTTCTCCAGATTTTAACTGATGGACTGGAGAGCTGTGGATTATTGTGATGTTTTAATCAGCTGTTTGGACAGCTGTTTAATTCTGACGGCACCCATTCACATTCATTGCTGAGACACTGATGCAGAGACGCATTTATACAAACCTAATACAAACAATCTCATAACCCTAACAACCCTGACAACACCCATTCACTGCAGAGCATCCATTGCAATGACATGTTTCTCCAAACTCATCTACAGTAAATCTTGGTGACCTGAGGTTTTTATTTTGGGGTGAACAATTTCTTTAAATGACTTTTTTGAATATCAGCTTAAGATGTTTTTGTAATCTTCGCCAATAATTTAAATCATCCCACCAGGCACTGGATGGCCCTATAACGTCAGATTGACGTTGGACATAACGTTGGACAGACGTTGCATTTTGTTTGAAAATAAAAATCGATTTGACGTTGACTTAACGTTGGATTTTGGTTGCACAACCTAAGAACAACACAAATATACATTTCATGTGACGTCGGTATTGGACGTCAATTTAACATTGACATTAGACGTTGAATTTGCGTTGAATTTTGTTCAACTGATGTTGCAACCAAAATGTATCCAAATATCAACGTCTTATGACGTTGTGTGCCTGCTGGGATTCTTTTGCTTTTAACCATATGCTTGAGCAATATTACCATGATGTTACCATGAGTTAAGCAGGAGACCATTTACATTTTTGTTTTATTTTATTCAAGTCTTCCGGTGTCACTTTATTTCCACGTCAGCTTTGCAGGAGAACGGTCACATATATGATGTTTATAAATGACTGGATCCTAAATGTTGTGCTTCCTTTGACTCGTACATAAAACATCTCATGTAAATCTCATTGAACAGAGCTTCTTTACATATACAAGTTGTACAGTTATCAAACAGGCGTTTTTCTGCCCGTTTTTGATATTTTCAGCAATGCACGGGAGACGACAAGAAATAAAGACAGTAAAGTCGGAACATTTTAACGTAAATCAGAAGTAACGAGACACAGTCATTTTCATTACACATTTTTTTACAACACCCTTTTTAAAAAGCGGCCGGTCGAGTGATCAGGTAGATACCGCCACCGATTTTCACAGTTCGTGTGTAAAAGCTGAGACACATTCTGGATAGAGTAATAAAATATTATTATAATTATGAATATTTCGTATTTTGTCCTCTCAGAATGCACATTGTTCGGTATATAAATGGCATGATAGTCAGGGATGGAGAGCATGACATTCGTCCATACATCGTCCTCCAGCAGCCAAAAATCGTGCGTTCGGGATTGTTCATACGTGACGCTCACAGTCGTGCATTCCAGCACTTGAGGGGCGATAGAAATGAGTATAAAATAGCCCATCGGAGATGTTAGAAACATGGACGTTTGGTGTCGATGGCCAGGCTAACGGATCGGCTTTTAACCTGAAGGCACTTGGTTTTTAATGTCACTCGTCACCGGTGCTGGGAACGACGACGAACCGAGTTTTCCACCGTCACGGAACGCCAAAAATATGCAAAGTTCATTGCTTGAGAGCGTGTGCACAGTGTTGAGAATTCAGGCTGCTACTGGAGTCGGAAAATAAAGCCAAACAAGCTTCGGTTTTATTTGCGTTATAAAGCACCGAACCCAGAACAAATCAAGAGAAGATCAGCCAGAAGATGAGATGTTTAGTTGATTGTACCACGGAGCACCAGAAAAGAACAAAAACAAAAAAATTATGTGTAAATCTCAATGTTCATTCATGGTTTTGTTTGTCTCGCAGGTAAAGATTCCAGATTCCAGCGAAGTATTCGTTGTGCTTTTGAGGTCAACGTTCAAAGCCTCAGGTTTATTCCAGACACTGGAGAATCTTTATTGATTTAGTTATCTTAAGCATTAGTTATTACTTTTCTGTTTGTAGTGGTTTCATACTGCGTGGATTCGGTGCTGTGCCTCCTCTGCGATCCGAAAGCGTGAATCTTTGGTGATTAAATATTGAGGGACACGTCTGGAGTCTTTTCTCACATGGAGCGTCACCTCTGACCGACGATTACGGTAAAAAACAGCGTGACGCTCAATAGCCATATACTGGAGACGCCGTGTGCTGCCGCTCCTCTGATCGCTGCAGGAAACAGAGAAAGAGGTTAGCACTAACCAGTTAACTACATCTACGTCATGACACTTGACAGTGGCCATTGAAACTATAGTATGGAAAAACTACTATGGAAATCAATGGCTACCGTCAACTGTTTGAAACCAGTGTTCTCCAAAACATCTTTTTTGTGCTCAACAGAAATTGCAAAGTTATATAGGTTTGGACTGACGTAAAGCTGAGTAAATGATGATTGTCCCTGTAAATCTTTCCCCAGCATTGAGGGAATGTCTCTTTGCTTTTGTTTGTTTTCAAAGTTATACAGTAGGAAGCGCCACTCATTTTAGATCGACTAACTCTAATATATTATTTAAGATTTCCATCCAAAATAAAATCATAAATCTGCACATTATGCTGGTTTCAGAACCGACCTGACATTTTTTATTCACTGACATGCTAAAACTGGCACTCAAAGGCGATTATCTCAAAATTTTTCCACATCATAAAAGTCTAAAGTGTATTTCTCTGATTTATAATCATCCACCAGTTCATATTATTCATGCAGCCTTTGATCGCTCTGTGTTTACGACACAAATACATCTCACGGTGAGATCGATATCAGACGTCTCTTACAGTCACGCAGCTTTGGATAGTAATGAAAAACCTGACGCCTATTAATAATGATTAACAAATATCTTCAGCATATCAGCTGCAGCTTGTCTCCAGATGGAATATTTCAGATTTGTTCTGTTTCCAGCAGAAGCGGAGCTTTTGTCAATTCCAACCCATTACCTGGCCTGATTTCTGTCTTTCTCTTTGTTTGTTCTCCTGTAATTACGGAGCTCTCCTGGACAAAATTGTGCTACATGCAATTATGGGCTGGTTACCATGGAGATGCATGCTCGATACATACGATTGGACGGAGGGTCAGGACACTCCCCCTCCTCGAGCGTGACATCATCAATGGCGATGTCCCCCTCGATCCCCGGGCCACGTATGCCCTCGAATATCACCTGTGTGATGAAAATAGAGCACAAACAAAATAAAGCTAGTCTCAAGAGCCTCTTCTGGACTCCACATTAGCTTCTGTAAGACATGAGAGCTTTTGCTGTTATTAAATATTAGCTATTTCAGTTTCACATAATGAAACTTATTTTACTTATTTGAAATAAAAATATTTTGTAACATTATAAATGTCTTTACTTTTGTAACATTATAAATGTCTTTACTGTCACTTAACATCAATTTAATGTGTCTTTGATTAATAAAAATATAAATTACTTTCAAAACTGACCCTGAACCTCACACATAAGCTCTATAAATATTGAACAAATGTGAATGTCTCTGTGTTACCTGTGCAGTTCACTCACCTGGAAGGAGGCAGTAGGATGGATACTAATTTTGGCTTGTCTCCATCGGTCCCCTTGGTTCCCGCTGAGAGACCAGACTGGACCGGCATCTGAAGTCGACTGACCTTTCTGCTTCACAAATGCATTCAGAGTGCCTGCGGGAAAATACAATCAATTCATTAAACAACTGACCTCCTCAGTGCCATCCGACATCCGAAGTCAAACTACAAATCAGTCGATTGTACTTGGTTTGTGCCTGGTCAAAGCTGCGTGGTTAATTCACAATCATGGTTTCTTTGGGTGTTTGGGAAAGGTGTGCAAAAATATAAGGCACTACTTGGACTTTTTTCATGAACTGGTCAGTTTTGATGTCTATTTTGCTTCCGTAACATGTCTTATTTCAGAATAGTGGAAAGAAAACATTTCCATTTAAATTCTGACACATATCTTCAAATGTTTTTTCGCTACTTCAGCAGCACATCTATACACCAAAAAGAGTTTTATTCCTCTCTATATTCTGAAGGTTTTTACTGAGGGGTTTGTTATAAAAAGGGGTTTGTTATCTACTCCATCTTCATGGGTGAAGATGGAGTAGAGGAAGGGGCTTAGCACACAGCCCTGTGGTACACCAGTGCTGAGTGTGATGGTGGTGGAGCAGATGTGGCCTGACCTAACATGCTGTGGTCTGTTGGTCAGCAAGTCCATAACCCAGTTACATAGTGAGATGTTAATGCCTAGGTCTCTGAGTTTGGAAATTAGCTTGGAGGGTATGACAGTGTTGAATGCTGAGCTGAAGTCAACAAACAGCATCAGTGCGTAAGTGTTCTTATTGTCCAGGTGTGTGAGTACAGAGTTCAGTGCTATGGAGACAGCATCCTCTGTGCTTCTATTGCCTTGGTAGGCAAACTGGTGTGGGTCCAGGGTAGGTGGGAGAGAGTCCTTTAGATGTGACAGGACTAGCCGCTCAAAGCACTTCATGATAATGGGCTTGAGTGGTACAGGGCGGTAGTCATTCGGGCAATTTTGGGATAGAGTGTTTCGGCACTGGCACAATGGAGGTGGATTTAAAGCATGTTGGAACCACTGCTTAGGCAAGAGACATGTTGAAGATGTCTGTGAAAACCCCAGCGAGCTGCTCTGAACATGTCTTGAGTACGTGCCCAGGGATGCCGTCAGGTCCTGCAGCCTTGCACGCGTTGATCTGGCTCAATGCGGTGTGAACATCTGAGGAGGTGAGTGTGAGGGATGGGTGGTCGGTTGATGGAGTGATCTTGTTGGCAGTTTCTAGATTGTCTCTCTCAAAGCGAGCATAAAAGTCATTAAGCTCAAGACAACATTAGGGGTTGTGGGGGTGGAGTTGACTGGTTTGTAGTGACTGATGGCCTGTATTCCCTGCCACAAGCATCGAGGGTCAGAATTGGAAAAGTGCTTCTCTAACTTTAATTTGTAGCAGTACTTGGCCTTTTTTGATGCCCCTCTTCAGCTGTCTATGTCCGTGTGAGAGCCACAAGTGGCCTGAGAAGCAAACATACTGTGTGTCCGGTCGGGAGGGTTGCGCAGCCTCGGTTGTTCTGACGATCTCGGGGATCTCGAGTTGAAGTTTGTTGATAAAGTTGTCGGAAATGCATAAACCAATATACAAAAGCTCATGTCGGGTGTACGATGTAAAGGCACAACTGTTCTGTACGAACACAAACAAGAATAAGACTGCAAAACTGCAGAAACTGGAGAGATGCTTAGCCTCGCGATGTGTACGCACCGCCATCTTGGTCTTAATATATTTGTTTCTTCTCTATTTTCTGAAGATTTTTACTGATGTTTATATAACATTCTTTTTTTATTTCTTTTTTTATTTCATTTATATATATATATATATATATATATATATTCTACCGTTTAAAAGTGAAATATTATTTCAATTTAAAATAACAGTTTTCTGTGTGAATATTTTTTAAATGTAATTTATTCCTGTGATACAAAGCATCATTGCTCCAGTCTTTAGTGTCACATTATCCTAGAAATCATTCTAATATGCTCTATTATTCTAATTATTACTACAATTGTCAATGTTGGAAACAGTCGTGCAGCCAAATATATTCACAGCCATTCACGTTCCAGGAAGATCTGTATCGAGCAGGCGATGTGCTCTCACGACAACGAACCCTTCCTGAAGAATGGAGACTCCATCCCGGGATGATCCATCTCGTTTGGAGTTGATTCGGGGAGGCCCAGGACGACCTGTTTGTCCTCCCACTACCAGTTGTACTATTCCCCAACCGAGGCCCCCCTTGGCATGGACACACTGGCACACAGCTGGCCCCAGGGCCCTCTCAAGAATGCCTTTCCCCCAGCAGAACCTGTGCAAGATCAGGGAGGACCAGGGGTAGGTTTTATTGGTTATGCCTCACTGGGCCACCCGAACCTGGACTTCGTGCTCCTGTCGAAAGCCCCTCCATGGAAGGGCACAATTTGGCACCTGGGCAGACCTCGCTGGCCTTTCCCAGGCCATGGTGAAAACACTCAGGCTAGAGTCCCCTCTACAAGGCAGGTCTATGCACTGAAGTGGGGCCTGTTCATTGGCTAGTGCACCTCTCGTCATAAGGATCCGCAGAGATGCACGGTCACTGTGGTGCTCACTTTCCTACAAGAAAAGGTAGAACGGAGGCCGTTCCCTTTCACTTTAAAGATCTAAGTCACTGCTATCGCCTCTTACCATGATGCGGTGGATGGACTTTCCTTAGGAAGACACCACTTGATCGTCAGGTTTCTTAAAGGTGCAAGGAAGTTAAATCCAACCAGACTGCACCTGATTTTGGGACCTTTCCGTCCTCCTGTCAGGAGATTTTTCTCCACTTCAGCAGCACTTACATACATAATAACCTACAGCTTCACTCCTCTCTATATATTGAAGGCCTTTACTGAGGGGTTTGTTCATCAACATTCACCTTGATTTTTTGTTTGTATGTTATTACACCATTTTAGGCAAAAAACTATTTTTCTTTGTTTGTGGTAGTTTCTTATTTATGGAGTGATAAAAAAGTGAAATCCAGAATCCCTCTAGATAAACCTTTAACTATATTTGCAACTATTTGCATCTACAGATCTTAATTACAATCTATTTATTGAAAAAGGATTTTTTTCTCCACTACAGCAGCAATTGCGTACACCAAAACAACAAAGAGAAATGGAATATCACCTCTGGAAAAACATTTAACTACTATAATAACAAAATAAAATAAAAGATCCAAAATACACATTTAAGTGTTTGTTTTATTATATTTCTGCCTCTAGATTTAAATTCTAATAAATACCTTGTTTTTTCTCCACATCAGCAGAACTTACACCAAAACTCTGAACTCTAATATGTAAACTCTAAAATCAAACAAGAATATTAAGTCTGGCTTTATCCAATTAGTAATATGCAAATGAGTGCATATGTAATTAGTTAATGACTCATCTGCATACTTAAACAGAACCTTTCAGAAAATTTGCAATAGAAACCATTTGTCATAATGTACTGTGATTAATCAACAGGGGAAGTATGGTAATCAGGGCTTAAAAACGGAAAAAAAAATCCATTCGGTTCACTCCGAGCAGAATTGATATTTTAACGTTTCTGTTCTTGCGTTACGCATTAAACAATGCGTTCCGAAAACGGTTTTCTAGAAAAAAAATACCAGTTAATAACGTTATTTAAAAAAAATAAATAAAATAAATAAATAAATAAATATA
>JAUMHG010000067.1:18158648-18176047 GCA_032359395.1 Enteromius anoplus | reverse complement strand
CAGCCACAGCTGATTCTCATTGTAGATGAACATTGTGGATGGTGTGTATACAAATTCTTGTATTTTGGAATTACTTAGTGCAAAAAAATAAAAATAAATAAACAACATAAAATATTGACGAATTCTGCATCATGTCTGATTCATTCCTGTAACATATATTGCTGTTCTAAACAATTTTTATTGCAATTATAAACAGAGATGTGTCCTTGTTTTACACAAGAAAACACTGTGTTATGCTGCATGTTGTTAGTGTTTTTTAGCTCATTGTTTTGTGGGTGACAAATTGTGTTTGTTGGCTGTCAACCTTTGCCTGTGTTCTGCCTAGTGCATTTTGAATGTGAAATGAACTGTTTTGCCGAACTGAAAGTCGGTTAGGAGAATTGCGTGAAAAGTTTTGCAAACGTGACCTAAGTATTGAGAAATGTGTCCTAGCGTCTGTAAAAAACTGTAAAATGAAGTTTATTGTTAATCAAAATAAAAAACACAACTAAAATAAATATATAATGTATTTTTAAAATTGAAATAAAACCAAAAAGTAAAAATGCTTTTATTAACCCTCTGGGGTCTGAGGTGATTTTGGGGCCCTTGAGATGTTTTGACATGCACTGATATTTCAGCTACTTCAGCTAACTATTGACCAACATGTACTTTATTGCATTTATAGCACAAACTATGCTATATATTTACTAAAATGTATTAAAATTAAGTGTGTATAGTGTGTATGTATGCTGTGTGCATGTGTTTGTGTCTGTCTGTCTATCTGTGTGTGTGTGTCTGTGAGAATAAGTGTGTATAGTATGTGTGTGTGAGTGTGTGTCTCTGTGGGAACAGTTCCTCCTCAGGTGATTCTCCTTGAGTAAAGTCACAGCTCAGGTAGAGCTCCATCTGTACCGTCACACACTTGTTATGTTGGGCCTCGTTACACACACAAGGACAGTCACGCAACCACAGACAATAAATCAGCCACAGGAACTCTTTCACAGTCATATCATACAAAGTATTCACATGTAATATTTGACCCTACACCTAAACCTACCTTTTACAGGACACTATGTGCGTTTTTAGATTTAGAACTTCATTCTGTATTTTTTATTAGCTTGTTTCCTCATGGGGACCTAAAAAATGCCCCCGCAAGGTCAACATTTACTGGTATTCCTATCTTTGTGGGGACAATTGGTCCCTATAACGTGATAAATACGAGGCGCACACACACTCACTCACTCACTCCCAAACGCTGCAAACTGACCCAGTTTAGGGAATCAGAGTGGATCCTTTAATCCAGAGCAGGATCATGGCGAAGGGCCGCGGGCGTGCCAAGAGCATGCTGGGATACTGGAGGAACAGGCCGAAGCGTAAGCCATGGCAGTCTGTGGAGTAAAGCCTCCATCTGCTGAACACAGACGAGGGCTTTTCAAGGACTAACACATGCGTGTCTGTGTGTCCACTAGTTAGGGAGTGACGCTGCTGACTGATGAGTGTTCACAGCCTCTGCTCTCAGCTACTGCGAGTGCACACTACAGTCTGACACTGTGACCTTTCTTTCTTTTTCTCTTTCTTTGTTTTACAGTACAGGAAAGTACACTAAAAAGCATTTATTTTATGTATTTATTTAATTGAAAATACATCAAAATGAATGAAGATAAATGTCACTATGCGAGAACAAACAACAAAATACCATTTGTAATAACATAGAAATAGGTTAAAATCTAACACATTTGTTTATGCATTTTATGCTATAAATTAATTCAATGATCTTTTAATTAACTCGATAATCACAATGCTTGTGATAAAAAAAATGGCTTTAAATTCCTTCGCATAAATTATTATCATTATTATTATGTATTTATTTTATTTTATTTTTTTACAGATTTTGCCGTGAAATATGACTTTAAAGATTTTTTTGTCGTATTTTAGTTATATTTTTGTAATTTCAGCTAAAACTGTAATTTATAATTATATATAAATTTATTCACATAATTTTTTTAATTTTTTTGTTTAACTTGTTAATAATTTGTAACTAATGTATTTAAATAAAACAATATTAATTTATACATAATTACTATTTCTTACTCAATAATTCTAATGATCCTCATCCTAATCATTAATGGTCATAAAAACATGCTTTATTTTAATTATGATTGTTTATATTTTTAGTCTGAACGCAGTAAATTATGACCTGAAAATTTCAGAATGACATTTTGGCCACTACAACCTATTCTACTAATTCTACTATAAATTCTACTGTATTTTTATTAAACGTATCCATTCATGCATTCATTTTATTTTATGTATTTATATTTATTTATGTATTAAAGAACAAGAACATAACAAGAATCTGAAGAGAAAACATTTAAAATAATGAAAATAAATGTCACTATGAAAGATGTGGTCCTAAAAATAGACATCATTTTCTTTGCACAAAATATGATTGCTTTCTTCTTATCAATTCTGGGAAAATATGGATTGAGAATTTCTTCAGGCCACATTTCATGAGATTCACCCAAATGACTTTATTATAATGGTGTCTAATAATCATTTCAACTGTGATGTGCCAAAGGCAAAGGTATGAGATTTGTGCAATTTAATTTATTTAAATAATTTATTTTATTTATGGATTTTTTTCACCCAAAACATATTTTCGGGTGAAATAAGGGCTGTAAGTGTCCTGACCTGACTGTAAGGCCCCTGTAATAATGATTCGCTGTAATGGAGATGAATCTGATGAAAATTCATACTCTAACAGACCAAAAGAGTCTCCAGAAACAGCATCAGCTTCACGATTTAGACCAAAAGAGTCATTTTACATCACAAGCATCAGACCACTAAACAACTGAACCACGTAAAAAAACAGAGAGCTCAGAAATCAAACTAATCATTGGAGTTTTTCTTTGCTTGCTTGAATGATTTGTTACTACATAAAATGATTTGCAAATGAATCAATCAGAATGGTGTGTGAAGCAAATCATTGATTCATTAGTACACTACAAAGAAGAACTCACAAATGAATCATAAGTGAATCATATAAGTTGATCGATCATTTAATTAACAACAACTTAATAGAAAAAAAATGAATGATTTACAGATAAATAACACATAATGATTTGTTAAGTGGTTCCAATGATTCAACATAAACTGACTAAAAATGACTAATAAATAAATTATAAGTGGTTTGTATGATTCATTAAAACAAACTGGCTAAAAAATGATTCCAAAATAAATCGTAAGTGATGCTTGTGATTCAATAACACATGCAGAACAATTAACAAATTAATTGTTAGGGATATTTTAGTATTATTCACTGAGACAAACTGAATAAAGAATGATTCCCAAATAAATCATTAGTGATATGTGTGATAACCTGGAACAGACTGGTGAAAGAATGATTCTCAAATGAATAATAAGTGGTGTGCATGACTCACTGACACAACCAGAACAAACAGAATGATTCTCAAATCGATTTTTAGTTCACTGACTGGCTAAAGAAAGATTCTCAAATGAATAATATGTGGTTCCCTGACTCCCTGATGGTCAGCAGAAGAGTAAAGAGGAGCTGACCTCGTACGATGATGGTGGTGGACTTCTTGGCCGGGTTTCCTACGTTGTTGCTGGCGATGCAGCTGTAAATGCCAGCATCGTCGGAGGCGATGGCAGGGATGGTCAGAACCCCTTCCTTCATCAAGCTCTTCTCCGGCAGAGATCCAGAGCTGCTGGTCCAGGCCAGGCTAGGAGCCGGCTCTCCTCCGGTCGTGATGCAGACCAGAGACACTGTCTGACCCGGGTTCACTACGATTGGATCCTCCACAAGCAGCTTGATGGAGGCCGGAGCTGAGGAGCAAAGACTGTTATCAATAGACTGTAGAATTAATAAAGAAACAATGATGGAATGGAATGAAGCACTAAAATGAATCTAAATATACTATATTATGTAGATGTAAATGCAAACTAATACAATTAAAACAACAAAAAATTCTAAAAATGAACTAAAACATGTAAAATATTAGGAGAAATTATAATAGTATATCATTAGTCACTGATTTTTATGGAAGAGTATTAGGGCAAAGCAATATTAGAAAATAAAGCCATCTCAAGATTAAAGACATTATAATACATGTAATAATACAATTTTAAGAAAATATGTCTAAATAAAATGTGATTAAACCCATGACATTTTCAGGACAAAGTCAGTTAAAAAAAACAGTAAAAAAAAAAACATTTCAAGTTAAATTTTGAGAAAAAAAACAACAAGATTGCAAGATAAGAATTTTGACAAAAAAAATTATTATTTGAAGTAAAATGTTGAGAATAAAAATGGCAAAACACACAACAAATAACTAAACAGCTAAACTAAAATGTATGTAAATTTATACTTTATTTTTTCATTTGTATTTATATTTATTTTTTGCATTTCAGTCCAGTTTTTAATGAAATTGTTAAAAACTTTCCATCAAATAATAAGTAAGGTAGAGTAGAATAGAGCAGAGAGTAGAGTAGAGCAAAAAGTAAAGTAGAGCAGAGTAGAGCAGAGTAGAGTAGAATAAAGCAGAGAGTAGAGTAGAGCAGAAAGTAAAGTAGAGCAGAGTAGAGCAGAAAGTAAAGTAGAGCAGAGCAGAGTAGAGTAGAGCAGAAATAAAGTAGAGTAGAGTAGAGCAGAGCAAAGTAGAGCAGAGTAGAACAGAAAGTAAAGTAGAGTAGAGTAGAGCAGAGGAGAGCAAAGTAGAGCAGAGTAGAGTAGAGTAGAGCAGAGCAGAGCAGAGTAGAGTAGAGTAGAAACTAAAGTAGAGTAGAGTAGAGTAGAGTAGAGTAGACCAGAAAGTAAAGTAGAGCAGAGTAGAGTAGAGTAGAGTAGAGCAGAGCAGAGCAGAGTAGAGTAGAAACTAAAGTAGAGTAGAGTAGAGTAGAGTAGAGTAGACCAGAAAGTAAAGTAGAGCAGAGTAGAGTAGAGTAGAGTTGAGTAAAATGAACAAAGAAAATGGAAATTAAAAAGTTTACTAAAATTACTAAACCTAAAACTGAAAATAAATAAATCCGTAATTGAGAAGTAAATGAAGAGCTGAAAGTAAGCGAGTGTGAGAACACAGCAGACCGGTTTTGTTGGTGAGTCTGAAGACAACTTTGCGGTCGGCGATGCCGCAGACGTTCCTGACGGAAGCAATGCAGCTGTAGTTGGCGTAGTCCTTGGGTCTCAGGTTCTTCAGCTTCAAGATCTTGGTTTCCCCCTGGAGCTCAGAGCGACAGACACAAAGATGTGTGCAAATGTGTGCTCCACAACACACCTGTGAGCCCTAGACCAGCTTTATTTGGTTTTAGAGTTTATTTAATTTAATTTCAGGCTGTTTTAACGCCAGTGTAAACGAGGACTGTTTTCACTCTAAAACGCCGTTTTAAAACGAAAACGCACTTGTGTAAACGGGCCTAATTTTACATGCAAGCACAGCTATAGGCAATAGGCAACAATAAATAGTATTGTGAAAATGTTTACATTTTTCTGTATACGAAAAATCATTAGATTCCATGAAGAACTTAATTTGATCTTTAAAATATATTTTGTCAAATACTGTCAAAAACCATATATCAATGGAAAGTTTATTTATTCAGCTTTCAGATGATGTACAGTATAAATCTCAATTATAAAAAAATGCACCCTTATTACTGGTTTTGTGCTCCAGGGTCACAAATATCTAAAATGCACTCTTAGCAGCAGAACATTTTAGCAGTTAGTTTATGATGCCCCGGTGTCATTTGCACTGGCAAACATCACAGAAACTCCTGGTTTCTGCTCATAGCGTGATATCTCAGTAAGCGGTGTGAGACGGGACTGGCTTTTCAGTGACAAACACACGATAAAGAGCAGCTATTTTCCTGACAACTACAGCCAAAATAACACACGCTGCTGACGGCTTCTAGTGACACATGCTAGCGCCGTGCTTCTGTGAAACTGCAGCTGACGTTAGCCACAAAACAAATGTGATCTGAACCACTCGGCAGGGAAGAACTGAGAAAAGAGAGCAGACAGCTACATGCTACGACGTGCTAATTACTAGCATCACCTCGTGCTGAGTTTAAAATGACGGCAAAGATAGTAAAGCTGGCCTGCTACTAAACTACCACAGAGAACAAGTGCTTCATGCTGATGAAGCTAATTAAACTCATTCTAGTCAAGCCAGATGGAAACATTACCAATAGTTTTCTTTTCACTTTAGCTGACGAAAAATTACCCTGCTTTAAAGTTTGGATAGTAATTTTTATAGTCTTTTCTGCTCACTAAGGCTGCTTGAATTTGATTAAAAATACAGTAAAAACTGTGAAATATTATTGTAGTGTAAAACAGCTGTTTTCTATTCAATCCTTTTTCCATCACAAAAAAGAGTAATTGCAAAAGTAAATGTGAGCTTCAATTTAAACTAAGAAATAAAATCACAATTCTAAAAAAAAGTAATGATTGTGACAAATAAAATATCCAGAATTATCACAGATGTAAATAAGACTTTGCGTCTGCACGCTGCTTTTATAGTGCAGAAAATGCCGAACACCTGGCGGTGCAATCGGCCCAGGTGCGTGGGGAAAAAAGGTATGGAGGGAAACACTAATACTCAGGCGAAGGGTCCCGCTGCTGTGATCCAGAGAGCGCCACAGAGGTGACAAATTGTGAGATTGTAAGTCAAAATTTGCAAGAAATAAACATGCATTCTAAGAAGAATTAACTTGAAATTTTAAGAAAAACTGAAAGATTTCAACTTCCAATTCAAAAAACAATTGTCAGAATTGTAAGAAATAAAATTGCAGCTCTAAAAATAAAGTTAGAATTATGAAAAAGAAAAACTTGAGGGTTAGGGTTAGGAATTAAGAAATTAAATTATAATTCTATTGTCCCAACTTTGACCTTTTCAAGGCATCTTTGCTAAAATATGAAAATATGTATGTATTAAAGTGTATTATGATTTGCATATATTACTTTTACCAATTTAGCAGATATATTCCCAACATGCTAGTGTCTGAAAAACACAGTATTAATGCAGGATTTAGAGCAAGCGTTACATTCTTACCTGGGTAAAGAAGGGCTCGTAGATCTCCACCCCTTTATCGGAGCCTTGCGAGAGCACATCTCTTCCACGGTACCAGCTGTAGCGGATGGGAGGGTTAGAATTGGCCACGCAGCGCAGAAACACTGTCCGCTCATAGTAGAACTGCTCTTTAGCTTCACCAATGCTCTGATGAACCGTCACCACAGGCTCGTCCAGATCTGACCAGACAAAAAATTCAGAATTGCAAGATTTACATGTGAACTCAGAATTCCAAATTGTGAAACTGAAATTCATAAAAGCAAGATTTCAACTTAATACTATGAAAAAAGTCAGAATTGTGAAATTTAAATGTGAAGTTTAAATATCAGAATTGAGACATAAACTCAATTTAATTCTTTAAAAATAGTAGAAATTGTGAGACATAAACTCAGAATTTACTAACTCAGAATTGCTATACACATTTAGAATTGCAAAAATTTAAACTCAGAATAGCAAGATGTCAGCTTAATTTAAAAAAAGTGAGACAAACTCAAAATACTGTAGTGAGAATTCAACTAGTAATTCCGCAAAAATGGCAAGATCTAAACAAAGAATTACGAAATTAAAATGTCGAATTCTATATTTTTTTTATAAATTTAAATTCAAACTGCAAGATTTAAATGTGCAATTTTATGAAAAGTCAAAATTGAAGGAAACTCAGGATGATAAGATTTCAGATTTTCAGTTTTTCAATCAGAATTGTGAGACAACCTGTCATGGTTTTCAGCAAGAGTTCCCTTGGGCTCTGCCAGAGAGCCAGTCAACACAGAATCACCACAGACTCTCAGACCGTTATCCGGACTACATCTCCCAGCAGCCAGTGCACCATCACATCATCGCTTGAATCACACACACACAGACTCAACTTCCCATCATGCCTCACTCCTGATTACACACATAAACCTGCAGCTCACACACTCACAAAAAAACAGCATAAAAGCCACAACCAAACACACACTCACCGGGAAGTCTTGATTTGCTCTGGCTATCGTTTCTAAGCTGTCTTACTTGTGTACCCCGACCTCGATTCTGCCGTTTCTTCATTGTCATGTTCGCTGTTGTTTGACCGTGCCTGTGTATGACCATGTCTTTTAATAAAAGTATGCATATGGATCTGCACACCTCCGTCGCAATGATTAAACAAACTCAGAATAAGCTGATTTATATTTTATTCTGAATTTAAATATTTTAAAACTCAGAATTAAGAAATTTTAATTTAGAATTCTATGAAAAAAGTCAGAATTGTGAGATTAAAACATGCAATTCTAAAATAAAGTCAGAATTGCAAGATATAATTAAACAAAATGAAATACCCAAGTATTAAGTTAATCAACTTACTTTCAGTATTGATAATTTCTTTTCCATATTAGACAAATTGAAAGTACCTTAAAACACTTTTTTACAAGAAAACTCTATTTGCCACAGTTTTGTGTTGATTAACATTAAATCCCAGTTGTAGACTGATCTTACCCATATATTGAAGATCACAGGGGTAAGAAAGTAAAAACATAACATTTGCTGAATGACTGAAATGCTTTAAATGTACTTTTTTTAAAAGTACTTTTTTTTGCACTTATAAAAATAAGATTGCTAATGTATTGTCATGTAATCCTTTTCTTATACACACTGTGAATTTCAAGTAACCTTCCTGCCAATAAAACGCTTGTAAACTTATTTTTTTCTGTGAATCTGCGTGAGTAGTAACAGAAGATAGAGATTTCCTTACTGTCACAGTGACAGAAACAGAGAGAGTGAAATACTGCAAGGACTAAATCACTCAATGCCTCCTCTGGCTTTTCCCTGAGGACAACCAACATCATTTCAGGTGCTGCCAGTTTCTTTCTATTCATACTCTCCTCTGGAGGACGGATTGACATTCCTGATCAATGACCTCACGCGAGGGACACAGACCCACACCTTGCTGGCCTTCAGAGGACCACACTTATTACAGCATCAGCCTGACATCATTTGAGCCCACATTTACTCCCACCGGGCACAGATACTGCTCTGAGGTTTCATGGTTCATGAGACTTCAAGGAGATTTTTGTCTGACATGTTATTCATATATATATGTAGTACAAAAACACACACACATACACACACACACACACAGGAGTTACAGTAAAACAATTACTATTTAACAAGAATTAATGTAATGTAAATAAAAACCGATTATATGTATAAATTTTTATTGTAAAACATACTTCAAACATTTTTGTTTACATACCAAAATACTTTTTACAGTACATCTTCTCAGAGGTTTGCTCTCCAGTTACTGCATATCCGTATGGGAAAAACTATAGAGATATTAAAGGGATTCGCCGCATGATTCTTCACATCTGACGGGCGATTAACCTGCGCTTGACGAAGCGATGAATTGGACAGATTTACCGCTTTCTCAAGCGTGGTGCCTTAAGCTCTTCCAAATGGCACTTTATTGTAAATCTGATGTCATTTCACTTGCTAATTCTCACGTCCTGCTAATAATACTTTAAAGACAGATGCATTTGCATAACCGGGTGTGACCGGCTCTGTGAAATGCAATAAATTCATCATGAACTCTAATGTTCAAGAAAGATTCTGGATCTGAATCAAAACTGATTAGTGCTGACCTTCTCCAGGCCATAACGACGCTAATAACATCCTCTGCTTACACGTTAAGAAATACAGCACGTTTATCGCCGAAGACACCTTAATTTAGCGTCTCCTCTCGCTCCAGATCCAAACGTAATCAGCGAGTGGATGCTGCCACCTCGAATGCTGATTCCGCACTTTCATTAAGACATGTTCTGCCCCACAGGCCTTTAATCAAAATCCAGAGGCGGTCAATACTTCATCCAGGATCCTTTATCATGCCACGGGTTGGAGCAATTACCTTTGCGACGACGACTATGCGCTCATGTCGAAGCAATTGAGTCGGGCCATTCTGGCAGAGAAGATTGCTCTAAATAAATACACTGATTCGTTACGTCGCTGCGGCACCAATTCAGAGCTCATCTACCATCGATGCTTCATTTGGGACCGGCGATGTTTGTATGAGTGATCATACAACTGAATATAAAGATATCTGCAGTACTTCTTGAGTTATGAGCATGCAAACTTGGGATAAATAATAGGTCTGATTTGTAGAAAGGTACAATCTTTAATAGAACAAATTTCATGCAAAGTGAATCACTTTGGTTTTTGACCATTGCAATTTGTAAATTTTAATGAACGAATCATACTGGGCCTTGATGATAACAAAAGAAAAGTATGCTAAGAGCTAAAATATAAACAGAAATTCAGAAAACTGCAGGACTTCTTGAATTACAAGCATGCAAACTTTGAATTAATAATAATTTTGGTGCTCAGAAAGGTATATCTTCAACATAAAAAGTATCAGAGTGTGCAAAGTTAACCATGCTTGGTTTTATTGGACTGAAATTTGTGCAATTTTAGCTACATGGAGATCCTCGAATCTCTGGATATTATACTGGGTTTTGAAAATGATGATAACAAAAAAAGTTTGCTAAGAACCAAGATCCAAACAGTTATTGAGATGCAGCACTTCTTGAGTTAAAAGCACGCTATTTTTTGAAAAAAATAATATTGTTTTTAGTTTCATGCATTTCTAATTTTAACAATATTCGTTTTTCAGACACTCCTTTTTAAGCAAGCATAATGTAAAGAATAATGTAAAAGGATCCACATTTTAAGCACTGAAAATGGGTGAAAATGCAACAATTTAGACACTGACCAACACTGGGATCACCATATCTCCAGAAAATGTATTACACAGGGCCTTAAAAATGAGCATAATGAAAGAAATGTTTGTGTAGAAGCAGAATATAAAAGTAAATTGAGATATATTTAATGTCTTAACAGGTACAAAATGATATTTTTGGCACACAGCCATGTTCCATTTTGATAAATAGAAAATAGTTTCAACATCATTTGTTCTGAAGATATTCCTCTTCCCACATTTGGTTTTTGAGAAATGCTCAAATTTACACATGGAGTCATACTGAGATCCCAATATCTGAAAATGTTTGTGAAAAACCAATTTCCTTGAGTTATGAGCATGCAAAATAACCCAGACTTTTTTTGGAACTAAAAAAAGATTCTATACATCTATATAAATTTTATGTTTTACCAGTTGGTAGAGCAGCTTTTCTCATTTTGATTTGGTTCAACTTGAAATGATAAACAATAAACTAAAACTTAAATAAAAATTAACAAAACTTTATACACATAAAATCATAAAAAATGATAAAAAACACTCAAATGAAACATTAAATATCACTATAGACAATATTTTTTGGATTATTTTAAAAACAATAATACACCGAGATACTATGAAAACTATTGTCTCTCAGTGATATTAAAGAGCACTGTTTAAAATATTTCTGCACTAAAATGTAAAACAAACAAACAAAACATTTTATCATTTCTGTGATGTGTTCAGTGATAATGCTGGCAGAAAAATAAAAGCCACAACTAAAGCATCAGGATCAGTCCATGTAGAGTTTAATCTATGCTAAAGCCAAAAGCCTCTCAGAATAATGTGAACCAAGCAGCGTGTCTTTAATGAGCATGTGGAGGGTCAGAATCAGACGCTTCACAACAGCTTCGGTTCAGACTGTGGCTTTAATCAAACACACGGCCATCTCCTGCTGAATCTATAGTCATCATCATACAGCAAACAGCCTCAGGACCATCAGATCTGGCCATATTTATCACATCTTATCACACTTTCTAAAACCAACTGGCAGAAAACTCACTGCTGTGAATGTTATGGCACGAAATGACCCTCTATAGAGAAACTCACTGGCAACCAATTAAATTTAAGAATTCTTTACTGGTAAATATTGATTCTTTCTTATCTTTTTTTTTTTTTTTCTGGTGCAAGTCAAAATATGCAATACAATAGAGAAATATTCAGCACAATCTCACGGCAACTTGTACATAGACACTTTTCTTATGGTGTCATCACTTTAAAGGCCCTAAGTTGGCTCGTTGCAGATGTCATTGCAGCTTCATGTACAAATTTTGGCCTTTTTTCCTTTATCAGTGGTCAAAAGTTTAGTGACTTTGCATGCAGCTGGTATTTGCTATATCTAAAGAAGAGTGTCTGTAGCAATGGTAATGATAATTGGAAATGTATGTTGTTTAATTCTATTAAATAAATGCAGCCTTGTTGATTACAAAAGTAATATTCTGACCCCAAACTAGATAGATCATTTAAGCATCACAGTAATTCAACAGCATCAAAATGGCATGTTGGAGTGAAAGGCTGATTGGTAGTGGGCAGGTTTTTGTTTGAAATTCATGATAATCTTAACCCAGAGCACACATTTACATATTTATCCCTGTTTTCTCGCAGCGCCCACTTCATATTTATGAATAACTAACAAACTAGAAAAGATGCACATCGACAGAAAACACTCATTAACATAAAGAGATAGTTCATCCAAAAATGAAATTTTGCCATTAATTTACTCACACTCAGGCCATCTGAGATTTAGAAAACTTTCTCTTCAGTCGAACAGTAAAGAATGTTTTCAGCTAACACTGTATTCCTTTGTGATTCATTTAATACAGGTCAACGGCTACCAACACTTGTTAAGAGACAAAAAAGCATATGAGGAATACAAAATGATACCTGTGGCTGCTGACAATAAATTGAGTCTGTGCAAGAAGTTGTACACTGTTAAAGGAACTGTTCGCCCAAAAATGAAAATGACCCCATATTTTACTCACCCTGAAGCCATCCTAGGTTCATAAGACTTTCTTTTTTCAGACGAACACAGTCAGAGTTTTTTGAAAAATTTGATATGTGATAATAAAAAGTATGTAATACAAGCTGTGGTAATGTAATAAAATACTGTGCAACAGTACAATAACATAGTAGTGATATAATAGATTTATAATAGCAACAATTATATGTACAACACCATATAAATAAATAACAATGATATTACAATCTATTTGCTATTATTTATCTAAAGATGGAATAATACAGAATAAAGAATAAATATAGTAGATTAAAAAGTAAATTAAATAATAGTGAAAATACTAGATGCTGACAATACATTATGCTCAGAACACAATTAACTTCATGATATAAACTACAATACAAGTTAAAACTTATTAACAATCCATTTAAAAGTTTAGCCTTCGCAGCTAACTAGAAATATCGCTATAGTATACACTGAAGGCTAATTAGGCTGGCATCATAATGACCAAAAACATCATAAATAACTGTTCAGTCTTACCAGTTAAAAGTTATACCCCGAGATCTGTTTTTATTTATGTGCGACGGTCTGTAGCTCCTCAAACTGCCAACGAGTCCGGTACATTTTTTTCTGTCCCGATATGACAGTTCAGGAACGTTGCCCGGACCAGCATGGCTGCGACGTTGACGTGCGGTCAGTGAGGCATCTATGTGTTTATGTGTCTATGTTTGTGAGTTCCGAGTTCCTTCTTTTTCTCTGTTTTTTAATGCCGGTAGGTATACAGCTTCAAGGTGCATTACCATCACCTGCTGGCTAGGGTGCTGAGTTCTGGCTTCTTGGCTGACTTAAATACGTTGAGTCACAGGTTTATTTACATTATGATTTACGTTGTAATACGTTTTAATTCCTTTAACAAATTCAAAAGGAAAGATTATTTACATATAATTAATCCAGAGCTGCAGGCAAATGGAAAATACAAGTTTCTTGGATTTTTTTAGGCCCTTTAGTCTGATTTATTGAACTGGATCATAGTTTACCAAAGCGAAGCAGTTCAAAAGAATGATATTTTTTGAGATACAGCCTTGTTCTTATCCCTGTTTGTTTTGTTGCTGGCGAACCATAGTGGTTATCTGTGTTATGCTACGTTCACACCAGACCTGACTTGTGCTAATAAATCGCGCTATTCGCGCGTAGTTGGACGCTTGAACATTTTGACTTTACTCGCTTCGTTCACGTGTAAAATTCACTTCACAGCAAATGCGAATTCGCGTCATGGGAGGGGCTTCTGCCATGTGGTTCCAGTCTCTGTAGTGGTTGGACATTAAATTTTTTGGTTTAATGAATCTAGTATTTATTTCCTTGTCATTATCCTATTTTATTTTCCATTTATTATCCTGTTTATATTAATGTACGAAGATGTGTTGTACACCTCCACATACAGTGACGATGATTTTGCTCTCCATAGTTTCGGAATTCTGCCTTTGTTTGCTAGTAATCACGTCACTACTAGAGCAAGCTCCTGATTGGTTAACGCGGCACGAATTTTCGCCGAAGCTCATATTTTTTAACTTGAGCGATAAATCCGAAACGCTCAATTCACGCTGCGTCATTTGCGTCGCACCGCAGGTTTTCTAATAGCGTCTTTGCATCGACTTGTAACATGTAAATCACTCGCGCTTAACGCTTCATTCGCATCTAGTGTGAACGCACCATTATTCAACTAAATCACATGCAGTTCAGCCATTTTGTCATATAGCTCTTGATGGAGCACTGGGATGACCATCAGTCTCCAGCCAATCTTCATTTACCCTTGAAAAGGCATTGTCTGTAAGTTTTTTTTAATAACAATAATGCTTAATATTAGTTAGTTCAGGTCAATTATCATAGAGGTGTATTCTGAAAGAGTTAAATAGGTAATGATGAAAGTGTTGCAGTTCCAGTTCCGGCTTCTTGGCTGACTTTTGACTCGACGTATGTTGCATCATACGTCATAGGTCGAGTCAGAGGTCAGCCAGTCAAAGTTCTAGCAGTTTTACGGAGCTTTAAAATCATGATCATCATCCACCAGCATTACCAAGTTTGGAAGTATATATAAATTTAAAAAACCTCTGAATGTCTTTGTCCAAAAGAAGAAAGTCATATACATCTAGGATGGCTGTGGATGAGTAAAATATGCAGCAATTTTCATTTTTGGTTGAACTATTCAACATTAATGTTTGAACAATTGCAGTAGATATCATTTGAAAAAAAACTATAACACAAAAAAACAAGACAAAACTACCAAGGAAGAAATTCTCTCTCTGGCACTGGATTAAATATAATAATGTTTTAAATAATATAACATTTCTTGCACAGACCAATTATTTCACCTCATAAGACCTCAGTATATCATCAGGAGTCATGAGCATTAATATTGTGTTGCCTGATATGCTGTTTTTGTGACTCTGAAGTGCCGGCACCCATTGACCTGCATTATATGAATCACAAGGAGCACAGCTTCAATCTTCTTTATTGTTCTACTGCAGAAGAAAAAAGTAATCTAAGAGTGAGTAAATTAACAGCAAATGTTGATATGGGGTGAACTGTATCTTTAAGGTCAGGTGTACGAGCAGCAGTAACAGATATGTCTGTGCTAATAGAAGATCATAGATCAGACTCAGATGGTTTTAGGCTGCCGAGGCTGTTACCTGCTACTAAAGCAATAACTTTATCACCTGGTACATCTGAAAACAGCCCGCGGTCGAGCACCGAGATGAGCATGGCGGAACGAAATGACCTTCTGACCTCGGCGGAGCTACAAACATCACACATCAGGACCAGCTGAACATGTTCAACACTCAGCTCTTTAGACTGCCGAGAAACTAATCTGCATAGAACGTGATGCATTAAAGCACGTAGCTCAGCCCGAACTCTCTCGTCTGTAAATCCCTATGATGGACGCTCTCTATCACAAACCACAGCATTTTAATGAAGTATTTGCCAACTGTAATTTATAAAAAGTATAAGGAAACAATAACCAGAAGCTTTCCTGGACGCATCTATTACTTATGAATGTCAATATACTGTACTTCATTTAATAGCAATTCCTGTAAACAGATGCAATCAAAAAACATTTAATATCTGAGAATGATGACAAAGGCGTGACTGTACTGAGAAACAGCAATGCATTAAAGATCACACACAGCACAAGACATTACTTATTTGTACTTTAAATATACATACTCATATTCCTGATGGCCTCGTTGAAGATTACAATCCAATATTTATATATTATATCAGTCACTTGAATTAATGTTATTTTAATTTAGTGGAATTATTTTAATTAATATAATAAAAATATATTATTGAAATCAAATGTTTTTATTCTATTAATATTCTATTAATTATAAATAAATTAACATACCATTATTAACATTATAATCATATTGTAATTTAATAATTTATTTGTTGCTATTTTTCAATCATAAATAGTTGTAATATTCTGATTTATTTTTTATATTCATTTAAATTTCCAATTAAAGTTTTAGTAATTTTGTTGTTTTGTTTCACATTTTTATTAGTTATAGTTATAGTTGTTTAGTAGTTTAACCCCTTAACTGTCACCCCCATTTTCGGGAAAACACATGAAAAAGTACTATACAAGCTTAAAAAGATGTAATTCAGGACATATATTAAAAAAAAATGTAGGTGTCCCGTATTCGGAACGGTGACAGTTAAGGGGTTAATAGTTATGTAGATAAAGTGTATTTTATTTGTAGCTTAGAAGTTGTTATTGTTATGTTTCGGTCTGTTTTGGTTTCACTTTGTTCTCACGTGTTTGCCCTTATTTGGTGTTTCCTGTCGTCTGTGTGATTTATTAGTTAATGTGCTCCCAGTCATGTTTCACAGGTGTTTTGAGTACTCCTCATGTTTGGTTGTGTATTTAATGTCTGTGTCTCCGAGTCTCCCTTGTCAGTCGTTAGGATATCTTATCTTATCTATGTTATCTTACATGCTAAATGTTACACTCCTTGTCTGCATGTTCTTGAATTTGTTTTTTAATACTCCACGTCTCCAGCGTTCCATTCCTGTGTAGTGCCGGTGACACTGTACCACCGTAAAACCACCGTAACATGGTTTTGGTTTTAGTTGAATAAAATAGCAAAAGATTCATTAAATTGATCAAAAGATAGATTTTTTTTAATTAAAACACATTTTAATTTAGACTTAGATTATTTTAATATATTAATAATAATTTAATTTAAATACTTAAAATTTATCCTGCAGACTGTACTGAGCAACACTGATCTAGACATCTAGTTTTCTCCAAAACCACCATTAGGTGACATGTTTGTAATATTCCTCGCATTAAATCATGAGTATGGAAATTAAAACTGTTTTTCAGCAGTCTCTGGCTTGTCTCACATGAATAAAATTAATTTTAACTGAAGTTAAATATTATATATATGTATATATAAAAAAATCAAGAAAACATTTTTCATTTGTCAAATAAAACTGTTAAATTGTACAGCACTTTGGAACAACGCTTGCTGTTTTGCTGTTTTTTTAGTGAAGTTTTTGCAAATAAACTATTTCGAGTAGGAGCGTGGTCGATTAATCACAGCTGGCACCACATCCTCTAATC
>JAUMHG010000067.1:18134905-18148496 GCA_032359395.1 Enteromius anoplus | reverse complement strand
TTAACCCATTTGATCAATTCTAAATTAATGGCAATGTTCTTAAGTGTTGGTGCGATACTTTGTAGTGTGCAATTTAAGACAATTGCCTCTAGGAGTCGCCAATAGACATAAAGCAAATACACACAAGAAATAAGTGTACGCCAGACATGAACTTGACGTGGACCAACACACATTCTCACGTTCATTTCATTGTTTGTAAATCCCAACGTGAGCGTGGAATCTGGTGTACGCACAGTTTTTATGCGTTCGCAGCGTTGATACATGAGGCCCCAGGTGTCTTCAGTACTGCACCTTTCCACAATATTCTAATTTTCTGAGATACTGAACATAGCGTCTCCGTTCCCTCCATCAAGAAACGAGGGTTACATACTTATCCGACAGACTGGGGTCCATATGGACAGCACCACAGCCTGAACCCCATCACAACCAACAGTACTGCAATGTCTCTGGGTCTGTACCCACCCACAGAAGGGGGGAAGCAGGAAACCGGCCTCTGTTACACATCTGTCTTGCAACAGAGAGGAAGACACAGGCACAACCCGGAGGTTGTAATACCATGCAAAGGTATTCGATGTCACCCAGCCCACAGCTGGACAAATGTCTTCCAGAGAGGCGCCGCTTGCCAACGCATAGGAGGAGGCCAAGGGACACGGCTCGCCTTGAGCCTGGTACACCTAAGTGAGGGCATGCACTATCCAGTGGGCCAACCTCTGCCTGGAGACAGCCTTCCCTTTCTGCTGACCTCCGTGGCAGACAAAGAGCTGCTCAAAACTTCTGAAGCTCTGTGTGCAATCCACATACAAGCGCAGCGCTCTGACGGGAAACAGCAATGCCAAGGCTGGATCTGCCTCCTCGAAGGACAGTGCTTGGGCATGTATCCAGGCCGGTGTCTCAGGACAACGTGAGAGTAGGCCAGCCCGTACACAAGGCACTCTTTGCTTACCAAAAATGCTTGGAGGTTAGAGACCTGCAAGGGCCTCAGATTTCGGCACGAGACCGGCCCTGGCCTGAGACACTCAGGCCCGAGTCTGGCCCGTGTCCGACAGCTTATCAGAATTACCAGCCCGAGCCCGACCCGAGGCCGTCGTTTTCCCCTTCTACCAAAACGTGTTATACTGCTGTTTCAGCCGTTAAAATAGTTCATTTTTGAGTGTAATCGCAGAATGATTATATTTTGTTCCATTTTTTATTAAGCTAATTTAGACATTTTTTGTTCGCTAAGTTTGTGTTTTTTAAAGTACCGAGCGGCCAGTGGAAGACAGTGAGCTGATCATTAAGTATGACTGATCAATTTAGCCTTCCCAAATCATCACGACTTGCCTTAAAAAAATCGATAGACATGGTAAAAACAGTTCAAACGTATAACAAATGTAGATGGTTTGTACAGAGAGTGACGCTATAAAGCGCTTTCTGCAGGACTCCAAGCACTTGGATTTTATAGCCTTCGCCTTAATTTATTATGCCTTAATTATGACCTCCGTGGCAGAAAGGCTCTCCTGGAATGTGGACAGCAAGCAGTGATTTAAACCAGTGCTGGTTCCAGAGGAGGAGATAGTGGGCAAGCTGAGACATGCGACGTGACCGTCCACCCCCTTGGTGGTTGATGTGCGCCACAGTCGCAGTGTTTTCCGTGCAAACCAACACGTGCTTGCCCTGCAGCAGCGGCTGGAACCGCCGCAGGGCTAGATGCGATGCCACCAGCTCTAGGCAATTGATATGCCAAAGCAGACGAGGCTGACAACATGGTGAGACACTTGGTCTAGGGGCACCCCATCTCGCCCCATCTGGCCGAAGGCCACCTCCTGTCTTTAAAACAATGAAGTAGGGGCTGTGAAACCCCACCTTCATCTTGGACCAGCTTGATTGCATCCTTTGCCAGGAGGACAGCAATCTTCCCCTCTTGGCCTAGGTGTTTGTGGGCTGGTGGTACGCAGTACACGGCTGTCTCACTGTCACCCACAGCACCTTTCATTGCTAGCAGCCAGGAAATCACGGTCGGGGGACGCAGTGCTTTCCTCTGTGCCTCCGGCCGGTCCCTCCGAGGCAGTGGTACTGTGATGAGTCAGGACGCAACACCTTCTGTTCCATCCAGATGCACTGCCCACCGCTGCACAACTCCTGGCAGGTCGGTGACTCCGATGGTCCCATTTTTGATGAGACTGGAAGCAGAGGAATCAACGCAGGGAGTCACAGATGGTTCGCCTACAGTCATCCAGAGGAGAGAAGGGGAGATTGTAAGACTGACAGGGGCATGGACTCACAATGAGCACATGCACCCACCCTGAACACGTCTTCAGTGTGCCGGATGCCCAGACACTGAAGGCAGCGCTCGTGGCCATCGTTGGAGGACAGACCCAAGAGGACACGGTCAGAACAGCTTCTTTAAAAAGGAGGAGTGGCTCAGGATGCAAATTCCACTAGCCAATTCTCATTGGTGCTTTCTCTTATCAGAGCGAATCAGGGCTCCCAAGTAATAACCCCTGTCTCTCATAACGACATAAGTCGTAGTGACTGACAGACAGGGAACTTGCGATTCTTTGAAAAAAAGTCTGAAATGAAATTTAAAAAAAAGAAGTCTGAAAAAAGTTGCAAAGACCTTTTTTTAAAGGTTTTATTTCACTACAGGACATTAAGGTGAAACATCTAAGCTGAACTCACAGTAGACATCCACCCTGATGGACTTGATGGCTGGTGAACCCAATCCGTTCTCAGCCTTGCAGTAATAGCGTCCGCCCTGATGTCTCTGGATCTTCGAGATGTGAAGGGTTTCATTGAATACGCTGGAGTCCTGGAATCGGTCCGACACGCTGCCTGCTGTCTTGGTCCATCGAATCTGGATGAGACAAAAATAATTTCAATCTCTAATCATACCATTTTACGAATTACACACCATTTAGAGCCTAATGGAGCATAGATGGAGTCATATATGCGCGTTAATGTTGCATGAACAAGTGCAGAAGCAATGATGCAGGTCTGAGGCTTGTGAATAATCTAGATCTATGAAGGCGCAATAGTAATAAAATGAAAATGTAAAAGTAAATAGCAATGATAGTAAATAGCCTTTCAGAAACAGACTTCAATCCAACCTTGCTGAACAAACACCACGAAAGAAAAGGCACTATAGCAAAATCATTGCTTTTCTATGTTTGCTGCTCAATTATGGTTCCATAACATGAAAATATATAACTTTAAAAAGGTTTTTACTTTTGAGAGAGTTATTCAAAATATTAGTTTGACATAAATTTATTAAAAATGCATATTTTATGTGTATTTTCTAATTCATGGAGTGATAAAAACAGAAATGCGGAATCATCTCAGGAAAAAAAGGCAACAAGAACTTTACACCAAAGAATTTTCTGTATCTGCCCATGGTATTTTCTGATTTATGGAGTGATAAAAAAATAAATCTAAAATCCCTTCTGTAAAAACTCTACTATATCAAAAAAAATCAAACAAGAATTTTAAATACATTTTTAAATGTCTGTTCTGTAAATTTTAAAAGCAAATTAGCGCATATTTCATTAGATAATGCCTCATTTGTGTAATTAAACACAACATTTTAGAAAATCTGTATTTCAAAACTATTTTCTTATTGTACATTGTTTATTTATCTAGGGAAAGTACTGAGAAATCTATTAGTTAAAATATTTTAACTATTCTCCTGTCGTGTCTTGCTAAATTGCACATTACTTTATAAGACCAGACAGCTCGTGACTATAAACCACCAACACAAGACGTACCATTAGCCCGAGCATCAAAAGTTGGTCAAAGTCAAAGCTTGTTAGTCTGCAGAAATCTGGAACGCAGGTCTTAAATAAATGCAGATGCACCAACAAACACTACACTGCAACGACCTGACCTTGAAAACAATGAATCATGCTGCAAATTAAACTTGCTATTTACACTTTACATGCTTTTTGCTTTAGTCACAAGTGTTCTCAACTATCTGCAACACATTTGGCTATCAAAAGCAACAACCTTTTGTGAGAAACTTATTAATGGAATATCTTGAAAAACATTTGCTTCCAGTCTTTTTTAAATGCAGCCAGCTCATGATCAACACATGCAATATTTTTAGTTGAAGTGGCATCTTTCTACAGCCGTGTGTGTAAAGATGCTGTGTGGCACTATGCCACAGTCACTTGTTTGTCAAACAAATGTCAGATCGAGTCCTCTGGGAGGACTATACTATTTCATCTCAACAATGCCAGTGTCAGTTTAGCTAGCATGCTAAGACGCCACGTGTTCTGCGAAGTGACAAGGTGATACCACACACTGCCATTCGCTTTATTTCAGCTTCGTGCCCCAGTCGAGACAGAGATTAACTGCCGTGTTCCTTTAGAACCGAGGGGAGGATCTGATGAGGATTGAGCATCCCAGTCAAGGGATCTTGGGAAAGTCAGGACATGGGGAGGGAGGAACTGTTTAAGTCAGTCTGCATGATTCAGGCCACCCAACTCATTAATGCCATACATTTAACATTAGGCTATTTGTTTATAGGCACTGTTTAAATTCAGTCACCTTGTAAGCAAAGCATTGACTGTAATTCATAACGTATCAAGTATCTTGTTCTATAAAATCGATAAGTGATCTTGGTGTGAAACACTAAACAGAGGACAAGCATTTATGGGGGCAATAAGATCATCTTAATGTGAACTGATACACAATATTTCAGACTGTTTCAGCCTGGAGCCAAGAAATAAAAACTGACATAGTGGCTGTAGATTCAGATTTATGATACTTATGTTTTTGTAGAATGAGGTTTGAAGCTCCTGAAATGGATATAACAGCATATTATTCTTCAGACCAACTAACACCATTGCCTAAATATTTAGCAGATTGTGCAATATCTATATAAAATGCTATTTCATGTTTTTTACTTTAAAATGTTACATTTAATTCAGTGTGTTACTTATCATTTCTTTGTAATTGTTTGTAATTTAGTACAAAGTATTTACGAAAAATTTGATGTTGCTTTTCAGTGTATATAATGTCAGTATTATTTTTTGAGAGACGTTAATACTTTTACCTATCAAGGACACATAGAGTTGATCAAAATGTCAGTATATGTATTTACAATGTTACAAAAAAATCTATTTTAAATAAATGCTGCTCTCTTGACCTTGAAATTCATCTGTGAATCCTGAAAAATAAAATGTATCACAGTTTCCACAAAAATGTCAGAAAATAATGTTCCCCTTCAGTCGAGTAACTGGTTACACATGAGACCAATCACCTCCAAGCCTTATTAAAAATGCCAATGAAAATTGGTGTGCACTGATTGCATCCAGCTGCATCTGATCACAGCGCGAGTATAAGAGAGAGCTGATGCAGTGCACCCTCAGACTTTCGCTTCGGAGCCTCACCTTTGAGTCCTGAAGAGACAAGCAAAACAAAAAAGTCGGCACCTGGCTAGATCGGTCCTGATCAAGGGCTTATGCAGGAAACTTGCACCGCGACCGACCTCGCCCTCAACAAAGAAAGGGCAACGGAAGTCACAGCGCAATCCCTTGGCCAGGTGATGTCCACAGTGTGGTCTGGGAGTGGCACCTAAGGCTAAACCTGACTCAGATGGCAGCTGACGACAAAGTACACTTTCTCGACCCTCCCATCTCCCAGCTCGGCCTATTCAGCGACACTGTCACGGACGGAGCGCAGCAGTTCTCGGCATTTCGCAAGCAGACCAAGGTATGGCAGGGCAGCCAAGGACTGCACAGCGGTCCCCAAGGCTGAGCGCATTGTCGCAGTGCATGCATACGGATCAGTCATGTTTGCCCACCAAAAGCGTGTGAGCTCATATGCGCCACTACCATAGAATCTGTGCGCCATTCCTCAAATTGTTCCCTCCGGCTGGGTCTCTGGGTCGCGCTGACCCTGGGCTACGGCTCAGCTCCTCAGTGAAAACCTGAAGGTGCACTGCATCAGCTCTATCTTACACTCACGCTGTGATCAGATGCATCTGGATGCAATCAGTGCACGCTAATTTTCATTGGCCTTTTTAATAAGGCTTAGAGGTGATTGGTCTCTAATGCGAGTTTCCACCTTCAGGGAATGAGGTTTACCTTCGTAACCTAGATGTTTTCAACCTAAAGACTGGAGTAGTGATGCTGAAAATTCAACCGTGCATTACAAAAATAAATTACAGTTTCGGCAAAATATATTCACATTTAAACAGCTGTTTTACATTGTAATACTATTAACAATATTTAAATGTATTTTTAAACAAAGAAATGCAGCCTCGGTGGGCAGAAGACACTTCTTTTATTTCTTTTTTTATATATACTATACATGTTAAACTCCACAAACATAAAATGTTTCTATGATAATTAAACACAAGGACGCTTCCATGTGATCTCCGGAGCCACGTGAGCGAGTGTTTGAGTATTTAACACACAGCGTTGTGTTTCTGTGTGAAAGCCAGAGCTGGAGAGGACAGACAGACTCTAAATCCTCACTGTCTGTGCTTTGTGATTAATCTGACAGTCATTTCAAACTGAGGTGCTGTTGTGAATATGAATCAAGTCTGTGAGAAGATTCAACAAAGACGAGCCTTTGCCGGAAACCCAGCTGAAGGAAGCTAAAAAAAAATAAATAAATAAAAAACCCTACCCCATATTTCTGAAATATATACAGGTGCTTTTCAAATCACTGAGAGAAAATAAAAAAATGAACAGGGCAGAAAGAGAACAGTAAGAGAACATTTTTCACACAATAAAAGCTGAAACTTTCAGGCAGGGACTGAGGGAGTTTAATAAGTTCATCGCTTTGTTCCTTCATCCCCATTAAAACACACGCAGAAAATATCTGTCCTGCCGCCTCAGCAGATTCAGCCTTTTCATATATTCACAGTTATACAGGCTCTTTCAGTTTCTGACGCTTCACGGCATCAATATAAACATTGCTGGTTTGCAGTTAAAGGTGAATCATGTACTTTTGACTCCAAACAGAATTATATAAATAATGGCCATTCCATTCAAACAAGATAATACAAATCATTAATAATCAGTGCATACACAAAATAATTGTTTACAATTAAGATATAGATTAATGTGGGGTATTTTTTCATGCTCTTGGAAAAAGTTTCACTGATCAAGGCTGCATTTAATTGATCAAAAATATTGTAAAATATTATTACAATTTAAAATAGCTGAACATTGTTAAACTGTATTTCTGTGATGCACAACTGAATTTTCAGCATGTTAAGATGTCTGCATCAAAAAAAAAAAAAAAAAAGTGAAATATAAGTCTGCTTTTTTTCGTTTTTAAATACGTTTTTGGAGAATAAATTGTCAAAATTTGGTTAAAATATTGTCACATTGTCATGTAGTGCAACACAATATGTATGTGAAAAACATGTTTAGTCTTATTGTATATCAGAATACATAAAAGAATAACGAAGGATTTTAAATTTGATCTTCTTTTAAGTGAGTAAAAAAAATCTAATTGACAAAAGGGCAAAACTAGGATAGGTTTGTCATTCTGACGGCACCCATTCACATCCATTACTGAGACCTTGATGCAGAGAGACATTTTTACAAACCTGACGAGAACAAACTCATCCTAATCTCAGATGAACTGAGGGTGAGCAGATTTAAAGTGAGTAACAGGTGTCTCAATCACACAGTGAGCGTCTTTAGAGAAGAAACTGTGTCTAGTGAGGATTACGGACCGTGACGTCGAGGGAAATAGATACTGGATCTGCCCAAGGCTCTAATTGAGATGCAGTTTGCGATCGGCTTGATTCTGCCATCACACGCATGCCGAGTAAATCTCTCTCACGAACCTCTGAAATTACTGCTCTCCAAACACCACACTTTACCTCCTAATTGCTTGTTTGCATCAAGGCGCTTCTGCAGGAGATGTGTCTAAAAGTGGTTTGCGGCCAGCAGAGAACAGACATCAGAGCTCAGCGGTCAGACTCACTACCGCTGATATCAGCTTCACATACACTAGAACATTTACTGAGGGTCCATAGGAAAATATGTAGAACATAAAACCGCAGTGCAGGAGTATGTGATCAGAATGAGAACACACTGCAGCCAGAGCTGCAGAATATCAAAAAAATATATTTATCACAATTGACTATGAAACCATAATTTGCGTTTGTAAACATGATGTGAATAATATATAAAATAATAAAAAAAAACTAAATTATATTATATTAAATGCATAATACATATTTTTTTTTAATTATTATGATAACAGTATGAATCATGTTGCTGTTTTATTTTCTTTCTCTTTTTTTTTAAATCGTGGAAGTTTGAAGTTAATTTATCAAAGCATACTTTTAAAATATTTTTCAGGAGATAAATAAAATAAAATAAAAATAAATATATATGTATATATATATATATTGAGGCGGGAATCCCGATGGACAATCAGCGTCGCCCTGGCAACCAACAACTCACTTCTTGACTCAGCACAGACCAATCGTTCACGGTTTGGACCTAAATATAAGCTGGCTCCCCAGCACAGAAGGCTGAGAACTATCTCCGATGGTGTGTGAACTTACCTGCTGTCCTTATTCCTTCCTTCCACAGACTCGCCGTGACCGATTGGCTCCTCTCTTCCTGGATCCTCTCTTCCTTCCTTACTTACTTAACTTACTTACTCTCTTTCTGGATCCTTTTACTGGGGTAAAAGCTCTCCCTTGCACCTACCCCTCACTGGCCCTGTCACTGGAACTGCACGAAGAGAAGAGGATTCATGATCGCACAGAGCACCGAAGAAGTTACCACCACCAGCACTATTGTTTGTATACCTGCTTCCTTGTCAATAAATATCACCCTCCGGGGCTCACTTAAAGTTTTGCTCTGTGGTGTAGTTCCTCTCCAGGCCACAATGCTAGGGAATGCGGGCAAAAAATCAGGCCTGAGGATGCAGATGAGCAAGACTCACCATTGTTTACACTGCCATTTTGCCCTGACACTCACTTCTGGTTTCCGTTGCAGGCGCGCGCTCCTCCCCGCAGCAATGGAGGATCTTGTGAAACAGCTTGCAGAGGTTAGCGTCCGCCAACAGCACTGTTTTGAGCTCCTCACCAATCAAAAGAGAAAAATCCAAGGATATTTAGCGGAGCTTCGGGTGCCATCAGCTCAAAACATCCTACTGCCAGATCCGCGAGTGACAGCCGGTCTGCTGCTACCCAAACTGACTGCAGATGATGATATTGGGGCTTACCTCAAAATGTTTGAGTCTGTTACAAATACAGAAGATTGGGCTAGAGGTAACTGGGCTGCGGTGCTGACTCCCTTGCTGTCTGGTGAGGCCCAATGGGCATATTTTTCATTACCTGCGTATTCTCAAAATAATTATAATGAGCTACAAAGAGAAATTCTAGGTAGATTGGGGCTTTCAGCCACTACAGCTGCCCAGCGCTTAGACGAGTGGGAATACAGGCCTCGTTTGCTAGCCCACGCCCCAGGCCACTGATCTGATGTAGTTAGCGGAACACTGGCTCCTGGAGGGGTCTCCGTCACCCACTGTTGTCACCGTACGGGTAGTAGTCAACCGAATGCTCAGAGCGCAGCCCCGCTCGATGAGGCAGGCTGCCGGCATAAGAGGCCCAAAGACCCTGGCTGAACTCATTGAGGCGATTGAGCTGGCGGACGCTACCGCCAGGTGAACCAGGAGAGATGGCCACCATCCCACGTTGGGACCTCGGCCAGTGTCCAAATCCACCATGCCCATCACCTGTGTGCACGGAGACACACATCAGGTACACACTAACTTGCTTACTTTCCACAAAGGCCGTGAAACCTGGACCCTGGAGGTCGGAGTGTTGAAGGACCTGCCGGTCGCCCTTCTACTGGGCTGTGACTGGTCAGGGTTTGAAGCCGCCCTCGCCACACAGCCTGACCAGCCACAGTGCCACCAGCGCCGGACGCCGTCGCAGGGGTCTGAGAGCCAGTCTAGCCTGCTAACGTCCGACGGGGGGAGAGATGTTGAGTCCCCCTCTCGTGATACTAACCTTTTCTATGATGTGTTCCAGCAGGTCACGGTAGGGGGTGAACTTGGAAGAGTGCAAAAAGAGGATGATCGTCTCAAGCATTGCTGGGGCCAGGTACGGATCCTGGAGGGCCAGGAGGTCCTCCCAGCCCCCCATCCTCTCCCACACTCGTCGAAAACAGTCTGTTGTACTGTGTCGCGGAGTGGTGGTGGGAGTTAAAACATCTGCTCGTTTTCCTAAAGACAAAGACGGAGACCGTGCTTGAGCTAGCCCATTCATACCCCATGGCTGGACACTTCGAGGTGCAGTACACCGTGCAGCGTATCCGGGACAGGTTCCACTGGCCCGGCTTGGAAGGAGAGGTGAAGAGGTTCTGCCAGGCCTGTCCCATGTGTCAGCGGACCTCACCAAGGAAAACCTCCCCCCAGCCCGCTCATTCCACTTCCCATCATTGGGGTGCCCTTCGGGCAGATCGGGATGGTCACCGTAGGGCCATTGCCGAGGTCTGGTCGGGGGCACGAGCACATACTCATCATCGTGGACTCCGTCGGAGATACTGACCAACCAGGGAACCCCATTCATGTCCCGGCTAATGGCTGACCTCTGCCGGCTGCTGAAGGTAAAGCAAGTACGGACATCGGTGTACCATCCCCAGACCGACGGGTTCGTCGAGAGGTTTAATCAGACCCTCAAGCAAATGCTAGGATGGGTAGCTGGAGAAGACAAAAAAAAGACTGGGACCAACTCCTACCTTATGTATTGTTCGGCATCTGAGAGGTGCCCCAAGCCTCCACTGAGTTCACCCCCTTCAAACTCCTCTTTGGTCGGCAACCCCGCTGCCTCCTCAACATAGCCCGAGAAGCCTGGGAGCAGCAGCCGTCAGCCTACCGGACTGTCATCAAACATGTAAAGGACATGAGGACCAAGATCAACCGCGTCATGCCATTAGTCCGGGAACACCTGATGAAGTCCCAACAGGCCCAGCAATGTCTTTAAAACCGGGCGGCCCAACCACGGGAGTTCAAGTCTGGCGACAAGGTAATGGTCCTGGTCCCCACCGCCGCCGCCTGCAAATTTCTAGGTCAGTGGCAGGGCCCCTACACCATAGAGGAACGGGTAGGCCCTGTGACTTACCGGGTGAGACAGCCTGGACGAAGGCAGCCGTTCAAACATACCACATCAACCTGTTAAAGAAATGGGTTGGGGACCGGGACCAGTTAGCCGCTCTCACCCTTCCAGGTCCTGTGGTTGTGGATACCAACCCCAACCTGTCCGCTGCCCAGAAGACGGAGCTGCGGCACCTGGTCGGTCAGTTTCAGGACATCCTCTCCGACGTCCCCGGCCAGACTAACGTCCTGTCCCATGACATCCGCACTCCTCCCGGCGTTATCGTCCGGCAACGGCCCCACCGAGTCCCTGAGGCCCCCCGGCAGGCTATAGAGGAGGAAATCCAAAAGATGCTCAAGCTGGGGGTAATAGAACCATCCCGGAGCCCATGGTCCAGCCTGATCGTCCTGGTACCCAAGCCGGATGACACACTCCGCTTCTGTAACAATTACGGCGCCTGAATGAAGTCTCCGACTTTGACAGCTATCCTATGCCCGGAGTGGATGAACTCCTGAAGTGCCTGGGAAGCGCCCGGTACATCACAACACTCAACCTCACCAAGGGCTATTGGCAAGTCCCACTCTCTAAAGAAGTGAAGCCCAAAACAGCCTTCTCCACACCATCTGGACACTGGCAGTACCGGACCCTTCCCTTCAAGCTACACGACGCTCCAGCAACATTCCAAAGGCTGATGGAAAGTGGTGCTCAGACCTCACCAAACCTACGGTGCTGCTTACCTTGATGACGTGATCAACTCAGAGACATGGGAGGACCACCTGTAACGGCTCCGGAGGGTGCTGTCCCGCAAGTGTCACCTAGCCATGAACGAAGCGAAGTACCTGGGTTTCACCGTGGGACGAGGTCTTATCAAGCCACAGGGCAACAAGATTAGGGCCATCCTGGACGCACCGAAGCCCTCCACAAACACCCAGGTACGAGCATTCTTGGGGTTGGCGGGCTATTACCGTTGTTTTATCCCCAGCTTTTCCTCTATAGCTGCCCCCACATGACCAAGAAGGGGCAGCCCGACAGGATATGCTGGACGGAGGAAGCAGAGCGGGCCTTCCAGGTGATCAAACGGGCGCTGAAATCCTCACGGCCCAGACTTCGGTTGCCCCTTCCTGCTCCACACGGATGCTTCTGGCACGGGACTGGGGGCCGTGCTCTCCCAAGTCCAGGAGGGAGAAGAGCATCCGGTGGTTTACATCAGTTGCAAGCTGACCCAGGCCGAGAAAAACTATGCTGCCGTGGAGAAAGAAGCTCTCGCCATCAATTGGGCAGTCCTGGAGCTGAGGTATTATCTGTTGGGCAGAAAATTCACTCTCTTCACAGATCACGCTCCGCTGCAGTGGATGGCCCGGGCCAAGGATACCAATGCCCAGCTCAGAAGGTGGTTTCTCTCGCTCCAGGACTTCGACTTCAATATGCGCCACTGGGCCGGTTCCTGTAACACCAACACCGACCGTTTCTCTCGGACCTGGGCAGCATATGCAGGTCTATCAGGGGTCACTCCCCTCCCACCCCCTACATCCCCCTTTTTCTCTGCCACCAGGACCAGGACGTCGCTTAGGAAGGGGGAGTGTGGCGGGAATCTCGATGGACAATCAGCATCGCCCTGGCAACCAACAACTCGCACCTGGACTCACTCAGCGAGGACCAACCACCGTCAGCTGTATTATTTGTTTCCCTGCTTCCTTGTCAATAAATATCACCCTCCGGGGCTCACTTAAAGTCTTGATCTGTCGTGTAGTTCCTCTCCAGGCCACAATATATATACAGTGAGGTCAATAAGTATTTGATCACTCTGTGATTTTGCAAGTTCTTTTGCTTAGAAATCATGGAAGGGTCTACAATTTTCAGCAGAGGTGCATTTCCACTGTGAGAGACAGAATCTAAAAAGAAAAATGCATAAATCGGACTGTATGATTTTTTTAACAATTTATTTGCTATACTGTTATAACTGATATTACTGTATCAAATAAGTATTTCTGAGTAAGAGAACTTACAAAATCACAGGGTGTTCAAATACTCATTGACCTCAATGTATATATGAAATAAATGGAGGGCAAAATGTTTAAAATGCGTTTAAAAATATAAGAAAAAAAATACATTGGTAGAAAATATATATTTAATATATTGGTCATTTTTGTATATCTTTCAATATACAGTTTTGGTCTGCTAAATGTCCATTCTTTTACCAAAATATGAGGAATCATACAAAATTCATGTTATTTTTTATGTAACACTGACCTGAATTACATATTTCAAACAAATTTCAAAGACTCAATCGTATGTAAAGGTTAATGGGATGGTTTTCATAATTATTTTCTTATGTAGGCTTTAGAAAATGGCTTCTATGCGAAAAATGTTATGCTCCCTTCTTAATTTGTTATAATAATTAACATTTTACAGATATAACAAGGCGTATGTAAATGTGTGCCCTCTCACACACAAACAAACACACACTTGGGTAATATAAGAAGTAAATGAAATAAGTTTGGGTTGAAGTTTTATATCTATCTATCTATCTATCTA
>JAUMHG010000067.1:18102877-18112994 GCA_032359395.1 Enteromius anoplus | reverse complement strand
GTATGTATCCTCGTTTTCTTGTTTTGTTTGTTTAATAAATGTCTAGTTTTGCACTCTGTTCCTGCCTCCGAGTTCTCAGTGTTCGTGAGGAAGCACGAGCGCGAGTCTGTTCAGCCGCACATCGTGACACCAGGAACACATTTGGTTCATTACCCATTAATAAAATAAAATATATTTGTACATTTTCCGAAGATGATAAACGACAGTACAGTTCCTGAATGTGAACTGAACCGATTAAACAAACAGGATGCAAAATTACAATTAAAATGCATAGTTAATTTAATCATTTACTAATGCATCATTAAAATCTCAAGTTCTGTTTTATCATGAAATTTATTAATGCACTACGAACAAAAAATTAATGACTGTATTTTTATGAACTGTTTACAAAGAGGAATAAATAGTGTAATAAATGTATCGATTATTGTTTTTTCAAGTTAATTAATAATGTTAACAAATGACACCTTATTGTAAAGTTACCAAAAAATGTATTAAAAATTACCAAAAAATTGGTAAATTACAAGTACAACATTTTTTTTTAAACTAAATTATTAAAACATACTAAAATTCAATTTAAAAACAGATCTCAACGATCATAAACATTTTCTGATAATTCCACTTTAAATAAAGATAATGCAATATACAATTTAATTGCAAGTAAAGAACATTTATGATAATTTTCCCCATTCAGGACTTCAGTATGTCTACTTCAAACTTTTAAGTTTAATTCAGTGTGCTTTTTGCTTGTAATCATTTGTGAAATTTCCTGAGGCTGAAAATTGTGCATAGATTTTTTTTCTTTTTTTCCAGGATACAACAATAAAAGGTAAGGGGACGAAAAAAATCACTAGCAATCTTAATAATGTGGATTCACAATAAACAGAGAAAACAGTGTAAAATTACTCTTCCATATTCTGATTTCCTGGAAACACTAGTAAAAGCAAATTAGATGAAACGCGTATGATTGAATCAGATCTTCCTCTGATAGGATATGATCATTTTCAAACTATGAGCAGATCACGAGAGCATGAAATTGAGTTGGACGAAGCACTGATGGAGACAAAGCAGCACAGAAAACCCCAGCGAGGTCTGTTCTGTAACGGACTGAGATCCAGCTGAGACCTTCACCTTCAGCCAGGAAAGCAATTCCAGCAGAAATGGACCAGCAACAATGTTCAGTGTGTTGTAAAACGATGAATGTTGATGTGGGTCAGATAATGATTGCTGGAGCACTTTCACAACACAGCACAATTCTACAGCTGTTTTTACTCACACACATTAACAGAACTGTGTTGACCTGCAGAAGCTCTCTACAACAATCAGAAAACACGACAGGTCTGTGCTTACCTTGCTTACCTACCAAGTTTTTAACTTGAAAATGCAATGTTCATGGTGTGAGGCGAAAAAACAACCAGATGGAAATAAAAAATACATGAGACAAATAATTGTATCACCGCCAAATATTATCAAACCATACATCAATGGAATTATTTATTCAACTGTAGATTATGTATGCGTCTCAATCTTAAAAAATATTTTGACTAGTTGTGTGCTCCAGGGTCAAGTTATAAAAAAAATACATCAAAATAAAATCACTACTCAATCATTATGATCAAACACACCAAGTAAGAGACCTATAGAGACCTCCATCTAATATACTTTTGTGTGTGTGTGTTTGTACTGTGTTTGTGTGTCTCTCTCTCTGTGTGTCTGCGTGTGTGTGTTGGCATTTGTGGTTTATAGGGACACAAATTAGTTTAATGACATGTGTACGACAGAGGTATTACAATTTGAAGGTTGTTAATGAGTACACTGCCAATGTGCCCATATTTCAAAACGCTTAAAAAACATACACAATGGTGTTTTTTTTTTTTTTTTGTAATGGGTAGGTTTTGGTGTAGGGTTGATGTAGGACAATAGCACATACAGTTTGTACAGTATAGAAGCCATTACACACTGTGTGTGTGTGAGAGAGTGTGTGTGACGGCAGACTGTCAGGATGATTCGTAATTCTCGCTGGGGTCTCTACAGGTCAATGCATCAAAGCCTCTTGGCCGGTCCGGCTGCACACGTCTGATTTATTACTGTACATCTCGCTTTAAATTACACTCAACACCATCTCTAGATACCTGTCAGTGTGAACAGAGCGCTAACGCTTGTGCTGCGTCCAAACTGAGAGAACTTCCCCTAAAACATGAAATTAGAACCACGAGAGTCGCCTGTGATCCTTCATCAACACGACACAGAGATATTCTGTACATCATCTGTTATAGCATGACTCAGAACACTAAAAACTAGACAAGAGCTACAGTATTCACCATCCATCGCCCTTCTTTGTTGAAGGACTTTGGAAAAACACAAGAAATCACTATATAATGCATAGCTCATTGTAAAAAATTAGATGACGTTTGCAAAATAAGGCAATTTTATTTACTTTTTTTTAAATACACTTAAGAATATTTCAGCTTCTACACTGTAAAATATATAATTTTTTTACAGTTTTTAAAAATCTAAAATATTTTTAATAAATACATATATATATATATATATATATATATATCTCGCTATTTATGCTCTGCAAAAAAACAAACAAAAAAAAAAACAAATTAAAATATAAAATGTTCTTAAAGACAACTTTTAATTATAGTAAAAAATATATCCAAAAACTACAAAAAAGAAAAAAAAAAGAAGTTGCATATACTGTAGATAGATAGATAAGTTTGGTTCTGAATAATATATTTATATTTTACAAGATAATATAAAATGCAATTACAGTAAAACGCATTTATGTTTCTAATTGTTGTTTCCAAAAAATATTGGATAAAATTCTGTTACTCAATTACTAATTGTAATACTTGCCATTGCTTTGTTATTATTTGTGGAATTTCTAAGTGAAATTTGTTGACTTTTTTTCACTGCACAACAAAAAAGGATAAAAGAATAAATTAATTACTTTTAAGTCTTTGCAAAACATGAAAGGATAAATAAGAATCACAATCAGATTAATGAACACTTGCCAATCGTGAACTGGCTTTTAGCAGTAAATAAACTAAGCAATAGCATTAAGTAATATGAGTAATTATAATTACCTGTAAATAAAGCTTCACATGACTCTTAACAAACCTCCAACTTGTCCTCAAACAAATAAGCTTGTGTAGGTCGTTTGTAGAAATCCCTGAAAAAACGACCCATCAGAGCATATGCTACAAAATGATGCCCCTAAAGGCAACTGGACATTTGCATATTAATGTTTAGTACTATTTTATCTGTTTCACAACTCAGGGTTCGTGTAGCTCAGTTTGTAGAGTGCATTTAAACAATTTTGCGCATTTTGATTGGTAATTCAAAAATTCAACCAAACTTAACTTAAAACTTAACCAAACTTAATAGTAAACAACAGTGTTTAATTCTGTCCCTGTGAGAGCAGCAGAAGAACAGAGATGATGTACCTTCGGGACACTTCACTGCTCTAAATAACAGCTTTAATTGTGAGTTTCATCGGCGCTGACACGAGCCAAACGGCCGCTAACGATTCCCAGCGATCCGCCATTATCTGAGGATTCGGCAACAATTATTCATGCGAATCAGCGTAACGCTTTCTGATGCTGAACGCTGGGAATGTTAAAGGTTAAACACAGGGCAAACACTTGACGCCGCTCTAATTACAGCTCTTTGCATCCTTCTGCAAAGCTCTTATTAACACGGAACGCAAACAAAACACAATGGTAAACTGGTACATATGGCACATCTCCTTAAACCAGCATACTTAGATCAGACGATAGCTGGTTTATTAATGGTTCAAGTAGGTCTACTAGAACTTATGACCAACTTCAGCTACTATATGTGTGTGTGTTTTATCAGTACATGCATCCTCCAGGAATCGAAGCAGTGTTGTGATTGAACTACAGAAACACAACCTCATCCAGCAAACACACTGATGCTGTCAATGCCCAGTGTCTGAAAGAGGTAAACAGAAATGAAAATCAATTACGGATGGCAACTAATTTAGATTATCAGGAAGAGGCACCAGCTATAGTAAAACCTCAATTAGCATACAAAAAAAAAATCAATTTACTGCTTCATTTCAACATTTAAAGGGATAATTGACACAAAATGTAACGATTTAAAAAAAAACTAAAGAACAAAAAAAACAGTTGCTGATCCCCTTTGACTTCCACAATATATATACAGTCCTGTGAAAAAAGTCTAAGACCACTAAAAAATTCAGCAACAAAAACTGGTTTTAAGTGGGTTATTTCTATCTTTTGCAGTAGCGTGTCAGTTGGAAATATCAGTTTCCATTTCCAAACAATATTTTTTGTCATTAATTGTAATAATGCAGTGAGATTATTGTCTGACAACAGCCAGTGCTCCACACAGAGATCTGATCTGATCATCATCCAGTCTGTCTGGAGTGACATGAAGTAACAGAACAAACTTAGACACCCTCAATCCAGAAGAACTGTGGCAACGTCTCCAAGATGAAGAAAAAACCTACCTGGAAACCTACAGTACTGTTCAAAGTTTAAGACACTAGTGTAAAAATGCTGTAAAGTAAGGATGGTTTCAAAAATAATGCCATAAATAAATGTAATTTATCAATTAACTAAATCAAGTAAATATTTGGTATTACAGCTTTTGGTAAAACAGCTTCTGTTCTGAGGTACACCTGCCCATAGTTTTCAGGTAGCTTTCCAGGTAGTCTGTCTCAGTTTGTTCTGTTTCTTCATGTGATTCCAGACAGACTGGATGATGATCAGATCAGATCTCTGTGTGGAGCACTGGCTGTTGTCAGACAATAATCTCACTGCATTATTACAATTAATGACAAAAATATTGTTCGGAAATGGAATTGATATTTCCAACTGACACGCTACCACAAAAGATAAAAATAACCCACTTAAAACCAGTTTTTAGTTAAGAAACTAATTAAAATTAAAACACTGCCCAAATGTTTAGACATGAAGATGGAGCTATCTTGTATTGTTGAAATGATGTGTAAAAAGACAGTAATAAGTCATGACAATCAGCAAATATATCTCTACAGGATACAATAAATGCCAGCATCACATTATCACGCATCAGCAACACCACATGCTGGCGGTGTTCGGCCACGGATAGCTAGTTAACACCTTAACTAATTTTAACAAATAACAACGTATTGTAAAGTGTTAAACAAAAATATTTTATTTTATTATGTTTTTAATTGATTTTGATTTTAATTGATTGAAGTTGAGGGCTGCTTTTGAACATCATTTATGTGATAAAATATGCAAATGTACTTTATAATAAAAGAGGCATTTAATTTAGTGGGTTCATTAGGTTGCACACTCCATTTCCTGCAATATCTGAATAAAATGCAGCTTGTTTTGTGTCTAAAATCAGCTTGCTCCATTTGACCCCTTCTAGAAGAATACTTGCTTGTATTTGCAGTCAGTTTTCACAAGTAACCTTTAAACGACGGCACGGCACTGAGCATAATGAGAGGCTGCTTGATTTTAATGCAGTTCCATGTTCAGCGACGCAATGAAGACATTTTTTCATCCAATTTTTTCATCGCTGTGATTTATAACACAGGCACAGGAAGAGCACTCAATATCAGACGAGAGAAAGGCACCTTGGGGAATTTTACGATCCACGACGAGACGTCCTGGATCATTTCAGTTGTATGCAAGTGTCAGTGCATATTAATAATGGCCTCGGTCCAGCAGCGTTTCATCTTCAATCCTCTGACAGCAGCAAACTGAGCTTCACGTTCCAGAGAAAGAAATGTTTGAGAGACAAAAGCAGGACTGATTTATGTTATTTACACGTGAAAGAAACATTGCAAATATTTCAGATTTTCCAGTTAAACTATCTTTACTTGAGAAGCAACGCCGTGCAAGTCATTAAGGCTTGTTTCCACACATTGCGTGTTTACTACAATGCATTTAGGCAGATTTATTTTAAGGATAAACAAGTGGAAAAAATCTGGCGGAGGAAAGCAAAACACACTCGCATTCAGGAGATGATCAATACAATGCTGCTCGCCAAGTGTGAGTGTTTAACGGATCTCAAGATATTTTTTTCTGTCTGTTCTGTTATAACACACTCAAAACACTACAAATTTTCTTTTTAAAGCTAAGTGTTTGCAAACAATTCATTTTAGCTACTTTGGAATAAAAAAAAAAATTAGTAAGTCAACTAAATTACCTTGCTAAATCGATTGCAAAAAAAAGTTTTTTTTTTTTCTTTATAAATCAACATACCCTTTTATATACAGTACATGAGACTAATAATTATGCAATTACACCTGCATCATATCTAGTACATTTACTAATTATTAGTCCTGGACAAATGTTTTTCTGATGGTGGTTAACAGTCACACTGGCAAATCGTAATTCATATTAATTTGACATTATTAGGTTTTCGTTCATTTTTAGCTTTTTATCAACACCCTACAGTTTTTTTTTTGTGTGTTTTTTTTTCTCGTTCATTAAACCCTGCTTTAATATGATGTTTTATGCATTTCAGATTGAGTTATATTTTTGTTCTCTTTGTTTTTCTTTTTTTTTTTTTTTTTTTTATCACTGTGGCACACAATAATCCCAAGTGTGTTAAATGAATTTGGTTAAAAGCAATCAAAAAGTAGTCAGCCTACATTACCTAATATATGTAATCCAGATTACTTTACTAACTACAATTTTGTTATCTGAAAAAGCAGGCCGGACTGATTTATGTTATTTACAGTCGAGGCTGGCAGAGAAACATGGCTCATCTTTTCTTATTTTCCAGTAATAATATCTGTAATAATACCCTGTATAAATGTGTAAGTCATTAGACTTGTTTTCACACATTGTGTCTTTAATACTGTTTATTTTGGCAGGTTTTTGTGCACAGGATGACAAAACACACTCAAGATGCATTCAAGAGTGCAATCAATACAATACTGCTGGCCAAGTTTGTGTTTGACATATTTTCTCCATGTTTTAGTCTGCTGTGGTATAGTACACTTTTATTGTTTTTACTCTCCATAGGTGTAATGGTTTTTATACTATACAGACTGTATACCGACCCTTCACCTAAACCTACCCATCACAGAAACCTTTATATTTTAAGATAAACTGTATTTAAAATTTTTAATCACTTATTTCCCTTTGAGGACCACCCAAAATATCCTCACAACGAGAAATGTCCTCACAAAGCTGGTTGTCTCTCAGTAACTGGTCCTCACAAATATAGCAAAACAAACACACACAGATAGAGCACTCAGATACACAGATGCAGCTGCTGCCAAAGAAGCTCCCAGAAGTCTGTGTTGCTCAATCCCAGTGTAATTAAGCTTTTTTGCCTTTTAATTTTTTATTTAATGTGTAACACTTACACACAACACTAAGATAAATGAGTGAAGAACTGTTCTAAGTTTTTTCAGGTAACCATAATCCATCTTCATCAACAGTTTAGAAACAAATATAAATTCATACATTTATAAAAACACACGCACATGCGCTTTTGCAATATCAGCAATCTGAGTCCACAGCCAAAGCCCAAATCACATAAGATCCATATTACATAGTACAGTATATAGTATGCCAGACAGGGATCAAAATTGTATTGATTTATTGCCAAGTATGCTTACACATAAGCCAATTTGTCTTAATGACAAAATAACAGCAAGACACAGCAGATAGATACTATGTATAAAATAAAGGTAGGTGAATAAATATATCACATTAGGTTGTCAGTATGCCCAACATGCCCAAATCACACACTATTTTTGGTGCATGAGTTTGGAGTAAGACACAAATGCATGCTATAAACCTAATCATTTAAGTTAAAATATGCAAAAACAAAGATGTCTGTGGTACATCTGTAGTTTTAGAGAGATGATGAGCAGGTTGCAATCACAACGTGCTTCCACACTTACGATCAGAGGTGTTTCTCAATGAGACGAGCACAAGAACACGTGTCCATCATGCCTGCAGCGGTAATGTTTGAGTGGGAAGAACGAGTGAAGGACCTGACCTCTATTACAGCCTCTGCAGCTAGTCTATACAGAGATCCAACAACATAAAAACCCACATGAAAACAAATGCCACGCAAATGACATGCAACTTACACATAAACAACACACAAACAAACAACACGCAAACAAGGCATGAACAAATTACATGCAAAACGTCATGGAAACAACACGCAAAACTACATCACAAATAATGCACGAATAAGTAAGCAAAAGAAGACACAAACATGCAAAAAACCAACACGCATGACGACACGCAAGCAATGCACAAACAAAAAAACACGCAGAAACATCAAGCAAACAAGGCGCAAACAACGCGCAAGTGACACGCACAATGTCACGCAAATAAGGCACGAACAAATCACACGCAAACAATGCACAAACAACACGCAAAAAAGCAACATGCATGATGACATGCAAGCAATGCTCAAACAAACAAGCATGAGAAATATCATCGCAAATAACACATAAATAATGCACAAACACGCAAACAACTGACATGCATAAAGACACAACAATGCGCAAACAAACAACATGCAAAGCGTAATGCAAACAAGGCGTGAACAAATAACGCACATAACGACATGCAAGCAATGCACAATCTAACAGCATCAAAACCACATGCAAACAAATGGCACACAAACGCCATGCAAAGAACACGCAAATAACACTCAAGCAACACACAAAACATTGCACAAATAAGGCACATACAAACAACACACAAACGAAAAAAACAACAACAAGCAAAACAATATGCAAACAATGTAAAAAACAAACAACATGCGAAATGTCATCACAAATAAGGCACGGGTAAATAAGCAAATAATACACAAAAAATTATAACGACACAAACAATGCGCAAACAGACAACGCGCAAATTATATGCAAACAAATGCAAATGACATGCAAATGTCAAACAAATACAGTTTTTGCCTGTTGCTTACACACTTTTTGCACAATTTGGCCCATTATGTCGAAACTCTACACACAAAAGAATCAGACATAGCACTTGAAGATTAACAACTCACATCTACGCCAAAATGAAACACTGCAATCAAAACTTAACCCTCCTTTCTAAAAATCAAAATCCTTGCAACAAAACCATACACACAAGCACCATTTGAATTACTCTTTCATATCAGCAGCAACACACTGATGGGCTTTATATAAAACACTGCAGTCTTTGTGTTTCTAGTTTTATTGTCACTTTCTCAGACTGTGTCTTCTGTAAAACTCAAATGTAGAATTTCTGCAGTAATTAAACAAGAGTTTTTACAAAAAACAAATATTCTTACAGAAATAAAATAAAAATGTAATCACAAATAATCAGATTTAGCAACAAAACAAAAGTAACCAAAGAAAACAAAAAATACTGGATATATTGCTGTTGGGGGGAAAACATACACTTGTTTTGTGTGTGGGTGTGGGTGTGTGTGTGGTGGGTGGCTGAAGGGGGTTTATGGATCCCACCTTCTATTTGGGTCTGTATTCTGCACTTTTTTCACACCTGTAGACCATACTGTAACATCAAAATGGTATTGTTACACATATTCTTCACAGCACTTCACATTTTAGTACATTTGGTTTGCCTATAGTACAGTTAGTACAGTAATACTGTAATATGATACAGAATCATGTGACGACTGAGTTTAGGGTGGACTCTTTGCATGGACAGGCCATGATTTATCACATGGTCCACCAGAGTAGTCCTGAAGTCATCTGACACACGTCTCCACACTGGTACTCATCTTTGTCCTCGTCCTCTTGCAAGTCTAACTCCTCTCTCTCTTTGTCCTCTTACTCTGACTCTCATTGCCACCATGCTTGCAAAGTTCTCAAAATGTCTTACCTGAGGTGTATTTGTAGTGAGTGCTAAGGCTCAGACTAATCGGTGTACTGTTTTTCTGTGCATGGGATTTAAGGTGTCTATGTAAGTGTCTACAATTGCCAGATGAGTTTTGCATTTTGTAGGGCTGTAACGATTCACGATATGAAACCGAAATCGCGAGACTCAGATCCACGATCCTGTATTGCGGTTTGATGAGGGAGAATCGCGAGACACCACGTGACTACCTTTCCAATCATGTGACGCCTGCCTGCAAAAGCTAGTTGAGC
>JAUMHG010000067.1:18062843-18074595 GCA_032359395.1 Enteromius anoplus | reverse complement strand
TTAGATCTTTAAGTCCATCTCATGAAAAATCGGAGCAGAAACAAAGGTTTTGCGTTTATATTTTTGTTGAGCGTACAATACTGAAGTGGTGTGAAATATTGTGATATGAGTGTTGGGTGTAACTAGTTACTAAGTAATTAGTTACTGTAATTTCATTACTTGTCCCCTGAAAAAGTAAGGGATTAAACTTATTTTTTCTGTAATTTCATTATTTCTTATGTAATTGATCTCAGTACTGTGTATAGACTGTAGAAACATCATTTTAGTTATCTAAGATCTAAAATACACACTTTTTACAAACCCTTCCTTCTCACCTTAAATACTTTGGTGAGATAATAATGGTAACACTTTGGGGTCCAATTCTTTCTATTAACTATAGTTGGTTATTAGTTAGCATTAACATTGCTGGGATACTGACTGTTTATTATCACTTTAAAAAAATGTAAAAGAAGGTAATGTTATGTATGTGGGATAAATGTGGGTGATATAATATGATTTAGAAAGTAATTAGTAATAAGTTATTAAATGATTTTCAGATATTGTAATTTATAAAGTAATTACACTGTTGAAGATGTAAATATTAGTAACTAGTAATTGTAGTAGTAATTAGTAACTATAAATGATAGTAGTTGATAAGACTCAGATGAACTGAAGATGAGTAAATGCCTATCCGTTTAAGCACATGGTAGCTCCAACACAGTCGCACAAATAAATTGTACGTATTCGTACGAGGTGGCAAATTAGTGCTAATTCATACAACCTCACTCATATGATATTGTACAATTTGTCTAAACCCCAGTGATGGGTAGGTTTAGGGGTGGGGTTAGGTGTAGGTCATTCATACAAATTCATACTTTTTCCCCCCAATTTTTAGTGCAAAGTTTGTGGTTATGATTTAAAACTTTCAAAATGTTCTTTGCACTCTCATTCTAAAAACACACGTACTTCTACTATACTCAGGTTGTTTGGATAGTAAAAAGTTAAAACGCACCTCACCTCATCACTTCCTCTTCTTTTTGTATTTTTTCATGCTGGTCTCATCTAATTGAAAAGCTGCAAAATTGCATTTACCCTCTTCTCCTTTTTCCACAAGAAAGGCCTCCATCACGTCGCATTAGCCGCTGCGTGATGAAGGCATCTGGAACGGGACAAGCATAACGTCTTTCTGACATATGACTGACATTTCATCATATGAGTAAAAAACTGAAAAGATTCAGACACATTTACAAGAGCTAAAGTCATTCCAAAGCCTTTTCTTCAGACGCTATTTCAAGTGACAGCTGCGTCTCATTCAGCGCATCACTGTTAAAAGCGTTTGGGATGAAACTTCCAACGGACAGAGTTTTATCTATTATGGCTGCAACAATGTGATAAGCTCTTTACCCTAAGATTGTGCGTTTTTACACTCTCCTCCAGGTCTAAATAATCTTGTAAAGTTCTAGTGAAAAGAAAGAAGTTTATTACACGTGTTTATGGAGCAAAATTGCCCTCCTGTTTGCATGACCCAGAATCAGGTTGAATAAGTCTTAACCAACCTCTTTTTATATCCACTTAAGAGCTTTCACTTATGTTAGGTGTTTTACTAAAATTCGAATGGAAATGCATGAGGAAGCACAATCTGGAAATCATTTCATGCAGATGAGAGACATTGAAACGCCTTTTCCCATGATCCTCATTTGTCTTTGCTGTTTGGCGAAATGTATTTGAAACTCTCTTTTTTCGAATCACATTTTCATGTACTGTATGTGTTAATGTAATATGAAACCTCACAACCTTGACGACATGTCATGCATCAAGCCTGATTTTTCTTTCTAATCATGCATCCTTAAAAGTCGAGCTCATCAGGAACACGCTTTGATGTCGGATCTTCCAGGGCCATGGAGAAACGCGTGCATCGTGGTTAATAATATCACTTGGATGCACCTTTGAAAAGCCATGATATGCGTACAGAAACTTCATGCTAGTGCTTTATTACTAAGCCAATTAGACTGGTTGTTTGCTTTGCTGTATAACCTGCGATTATCCATGTCATGTCTTCTTGAACTCTACATTGCCTGATATGTGCTTTAAATAAGTCTTGTCTGCTCATCAAGGCTGCAATTAAGTGATGGAATATACAGTAAAAACAGTTAAATGTTAACCTATTTCTAGAAACTGTAATAAAATGTTATTTTCAAGATTCAAATATATATATATATATATATATATATATATCTTTACAAATCATTCTGAACAAAAGTTTTTTTTTTTTTTTTTGAACGGTAGTGTATCATGGATTCTACTAAAATAAAACCGAGCAGCACAACTTATATGTTAAATGATAATGAAATAAAGAAATGTTTTTTGAGCAGCTTATGATTTCTAAAGGATCATGTGACACTGAAGACTGAAGTAACAATGCTAAAAAAATTCAGCAGCGCAATTAAATTTTAACTTAAATTCACATAGTAAATTTGTTTACTAAACTATAATAATAGTTTACAAGTTTTACTGTATTTTTGAATAAATAAATACAGCCTTGGTGAGCAACATTAAAAATATGGTGACACTTTATTTTGATAGTCCACTTTATTCTAGTAACTATAAGTAACTTTAACTACATGTCAACTGCATGTCTACTAACTTTCAGAGTAGACTGTTAGGGTAGGTTTAGGGTTAATAGAATAAGCTGACATATACTTGTAAAGTTTCTTACAGTCAGCAAATGTTGTGGACCCAATAAAACGTTAGAAGATATTAAACAGTCTACTAATACTGTAATGACTGCTAGTTGACATGTAGTTGACACTTACTGTTAGTAGGATGTCTAAAGTGGTCTACTAAAAGTGTGCAACTTTTGTTACCAGAATAAACTGCAACAATATAGAAAACTTGATTAGCATTTCACTGCAGCATTCTACCTTTTCTAGGTGAGCATAATTTTATAAGCATCATAAAACTCTTGTTTGTGATGTGGAGTCAGCATTCATGTGGCAACTCCTCTTTGATTTCATAAGCTCTCTGACAGTAAACATGTCCAGGAACTCATTACGGTGTGAGATTAATGACGCTCCGCGGCTGTGCTAATGCTGTCTGAGATTCAATCGCTGCCACTTTAAAGAGAGGAAGACCTGATAAACTAAGATGGTACATGAAAGCCAAAGGTCTGCTCTTACTGTTTATCTACAGTAAGCATATGTTTCAGACAGCTATTGCTATTCCAGCAGGAAGACTTCAACAATTATTCAAAGATTTTTGAGACTCTACAGGGTAGAGAAAAGGACCGGATCTCAGGGATGTATGATGGAGATCAAATGAATTGCTCTGTAAGAGTACAGGAGCTTCTGGAGGTTATAGGCCTGGTCTTTGGGGAATGGTCTCTGGCTGTATTTGGCCTCAGTAGAAAATCAAACCAAGCAAGCAGCAAATGCCACCGAGACACTAAACATCTAAAAGTGTCTTGACTCTTACAGCTATATTAATCACTGCAAGCCGATGCATCGTAAGACCTTTAAACCAGAAGTTCATGCTCAAATAAAAAATATGTTTTTTTCACCCTCATGTCATTTCAGATGTGTGTGCTGATATCTTTTACTGTGCGATATGAAAGGAAAGACTAACACAGTGTGGACTTGCACTATAATCCAAGACTGAAGTCATGTTGTGCTTTGTGTGAGAAGAGTCTCTGTAGTTACCCTCTTCTGAACATTTCAAATGAAATAGACTTTTTAATGAATTGTGTCAAGTTGCATCTCAATTACACCAAACATCTCTGACATCTCTGACACCTGCTGGTGACGCTTGTATTATATGATACAGTTATTAGAGTTGCATGCAAAACTATTATATGCCTTCAGAAGACTGAATAGTTCACACTTTATAATGACTGTCTACTTATAATATTGTCTATTTGTAAGTTTACAGTTTTTTTTTGTTTGTTTGTTTTTTTTTTTTTCAATGGAAGCTTATCTTTTATTTTTGAATTGAAATTCATCGCTTTTTCTCAGAATTATATTTTATTAAATTTTGCTGAAGAAAAAAAGTTAAGGCATTCAGTATCTCAATTTTTTGTTTATTTCTCACAACTTTGGAATTTTTTCTCAGATTTCTGAGTTTAAAAATGTTGTTTACAATCTTGCAAGTGTTAATTCTTGTTTGTGTCACATAATAAATAAACTGCAATGTTTTCAGCTCAACATTCTGACTTTTTTCTCTTTAATTTCTCAAAATTCTATCTTTGCTTTTTAGAATTGTAAACTTATATCTTGAAATTCATATTTTTTTTCCCCTCTAGAAATTTTGATAACAAAAGTCAGAATTGTGTAAAATTAACAACTGAAAAAATTTAATAAATAAACAAATAATAAATAAATACATACATTTGTTTTATAACGAGGTATAATAGATCTAAATGTCGACAGTTTAACTGTAGCTCTGTGTTTGGGAAAGTTACTTTTAAAAGTAATGCATCACAATATTGCATTACTTTCTAAAAAAAGTAACATTTTGCCTTACCTTTTCCTCGTTTGGCCTGGGCTGGCTTGTTTATATACTTATATATTAATAAAATTATATTAATATCAATTTATTGATATATTTCTTTTAATGTGCACTTAATCTTAACTTAATCTGATTACATAACTTAATAGCTTTACTTGTAATGCATTACCTCCAACCCTGATGAAGACAGTAGCTGAGCTGAAAGAGACATCATGACATTCACAAAACCACATAAACCGACCATGTGTAAAGTGGACTGATGCCTTGCATTCACGTCTGCTTGTACAGTTTCAGTCTTTAATTTAGCCTGAGCTTTATATCACTGGTTTGCTGCCCGGTTTCAGAAGACGTGTATCTTCTCTTCCATCCTTCTCATCCCATGGAGCCGGACGCTTGCGACAGTCCCAGGTTACTGCTGCTCTCAGCACATCCAGAGATAATCAAAAGAGCTTCACACATCTTCAGTTTTACATGCCTCTGAAAAATTCAGCTCAACACTTTAAGATTTAAGGACTCCACCTCAGTGTTATTTCATCTGTGATGCTGCAATTTCATACATAACTTTTTATAAATGTTCATTTGTCTACTTGTTTAGAGCTGATTGACATTCATTTCAACCCACTGTTTTTGCATACATCAAACAGACTCACACAGACATCGACATGTTTTATCCAGTAAAAGCTCTATTAGTGTAATTGTAGAAACAATTCTTGTGTCGTATCTGGATTGTTTTTGATGAAATGTGTCAGAATAACTGCAGTCATATTTCCAGATGAACTCTGGACTGAAGCAGCTCAGCTTCATTTGATTCTCCATCAATCATTTTCTAGAAGAATCAGTGCGTTTCAAATCTGATCCTCATCTTTTGAGGAGCGTTTGTTTCCAGAAGCTTTACTTTCACTGTTCCTCAGCGGAGCAATTGATCTTCACAAGCCTCCAAAACATCTCAGATCTTCTGAGGAGCCTTTTTTTCATCTCTCGATCAACAGTTCATTTGTTCATTTCAATCTCATCTTACTAAGACATATTATTGGAGATATAGAGTGATCACTGATATTTAAACTTTAACTGAGACTAAAATAACAGCTTCTCAAGACCTCCAAAACAAATACAACACAAGTGTCCAAATATCTTCACAAGAGACAAACAACATGAAATTGGGTGTTTTCATTTGTTGTAAAGCTGAATCATATCCAGGTCATACCGTTTTTAATATATTTTTTTTTTTTATATATTTACCCTTTAAACATGAGAAATAATATACTGCAGAAAAATGACTCATTACAGAAATGGCATTGAGAAATAACATAAACGAGAAAACCAGACTTTTTTCCTCATAAATGTGAAGTGAAATGCGACCTTGACGTGTCTTTTTGAGACTTACTCTGGAAGAGTTTTATTTAGTTTCTCTCTCTCTCTCTCTCTCTCTCTCTCATGATCTGTGTGTAGTTTCAGTGCCTCTGAATCACATCTGCGTCTGAGATCAGCTGCACACAAATATCATCACACATCAAGTTCAGTAAACCAAATCAGGTTTATGATTTATTCCTTCATGTAGCTCAAACAGTAAATCGTGAGTTTGAATTCCAGGACAAAAAATTAACTAGTAAAATATATATTTCGAATGCAATGCAAGTTAGTATGGATACAACCTTATCTTAATTGCTTTCTAAAGAGAATATATATATATACATATAATTTTCCTTTTTTTTTTTCAGTTGGGAATTCAATTGGCTTTCAAACAAACCTCTGTAGGCAATGTCTGCATTGCTGGCCTTTTATTCAAATGGGTTACGAGATGTGAATGATGAAGTATACGGCATCAGCAGAAATGCATTTGATTTTGTTGAGCACATCTTGTTTAAAACCGCTTTGCGCCGTCTCTCTCAGGGAATGAGCGGCTGATAGCACATTACATGCACCATGTACTTTCCAGATGCTTCTTTACGGAGTAATGCATCTGTAACTGTGACAATGTCTTCATTCTGTGACATCCAGATGTGTTTCTAATCATATCTGTTCAAAACATCAGATTGCGCTCAGATTCAAGACATATAGAGATTATCAATAATCAGGCGTCATAGTTGGGTGAAAAGTGGGACTTAATTACCGGGCCCCAAGTGGGGGGACGGCCCCTGAGGAGTGAAATTTTATTTTCCTTTAAATTTACTTTTAAGATCACAATAAATGTTGTTAACTAATGTAAATGCTAATATTTTGGGTAAATGCATCAGTTGATTGGTGTATTAAATGGTGTCATAGGTAGTTGTGAACCTCGAGCTTACGGGGGCCCATGGCCACTGCTTGTGCGTAGGGCACAGAATTTGGTGCTACTCCCCTGTCAATAATTGTCATTCTGTTCCACTGTAACCAGCCTATTCAGCAAAAAAAAAAAAAAAAAAAAAAAAAATTATTTATTAATATCTTTATTGTTTTTTTTTTGTTTTTGTTTGTTTTTTTAACTACGGCAAATATATTTAATATTGAAGAGCAATTAAATATATTTTTGGAAATTTGGAAGTTAAACCTTCATATGCCAAAATATCAAAATGTTTTTATGGGGCAAGAAAATGTATGTGAATAGAAAAGTGAATGAAATAGTTTAGAGATCAAAGACAGATTTATATTGATTTAATAGTGTTTTATTAAAACATTAAATTATTAGAATAATTTAAAAATGTATATTTTGTAATATATTTAAAACACGTTTTAGCAAATGCATATTTAATAGTTGTTTTTTTTTTTTTACATTTTTACTCTATTTATTTATTTATTTTTCTGTTGGAGTGAATAAAAAGCAAACCTGTTTACATACAAATTAAAAAGTAGGGTTGTACAAAATTTCTGTAAATGATATATAAACAGAGTAATCATTTTTAGCTTTAAACACAGGATTGTTCACTGTATATTCGGAGTCTTGATGAGCAGAAGAGTCTTCTTTCTAAAACAATTTTTTAACACCTGTGTAATTGTGGACACCACATTGACAGTGGTAAGATCTTTAAACCAAATATCTGTAACAAATGCAATCCCATATTTCCACATTTCATATAGAAACATAAAACATCTTGAATCCTTTGAGCTTCTTTTTGTTCATGATTTTATTGAGTTTTATTCTTCCAGACCCTATAATATAGTGTCCAAATACAAGTCCCAGACTGTCACCGTCCCAACAACCATGCAACCATAAAACATTTTAATGCAATCTATTTTTTATTGCAAATTTACATAATTTGTGGATTCTAAGGCTGTTTTTTCTATAATATATACATATATTATCTTACTATTCTAGAGTGTGAATGTAAAAAAAACATCTAAATATAAAACTAATACGGTTTACTTTAAAAGAAGAACATTCAATTAGTATGGGCACAAATATTTAATATAATTGAATACAATTTTAGATTTAGATTATATTTGTAATTTATGCAAATGGGTACAGTCATTAAAGAGAGAGAGAATTACCTGTAATTTGTAAATAATGGAAAAACATTTAAAAATAATAGTCAGGTTGTTAATTTAGTTTTGAACACAATTTAAATTAATACAAACAATACTGTAAAGATAATACAGTAATTTATCTGTATAAAAAAGAAAACAATACTGTAATTTGTGTATATAGTATCTAAAATAACAGTCAAGTTGCTAATTCACAGATATTGTTTGTAATTTTACTAAGTATTGACTGTAATTTGAAATAACAGTAAACTACTGTTTTTTTATTGTTGCACTTCAAACATCCTAAAATATTAGTATTCTTAACATGCATTTAATCTTCTATTTCAGCTTAAAAGACTCAACATTTCTTTTGTTAATGTTCTCCTGTATTTGAATTATATTTTGGCTATTATTTGAATGTTAAAAGAACACTGTATCATTTAGCAACCATGATGAGAAGAGCAATTTTTAAATAATCTCTGAACGTTCTGAAACAAGTGTAACATTTAAAAAGTGTTATATGAAAATTTGACTGCAAACGGGATGCACCTGGAACTGATCAGCTCGGACCAATCAGTAGTTTCACTACGATGTTACATATGGGAACTCACATGAAAGACCAATCACCTCTGAGCCTTCCTAAAATGCCGAACCACTCCTCGGACATACAGGTATATAAGGGCCAGTGCGCAACCTCTCATTCAGCTTTCGACTTCGGAGCCTCGCCTTGTGAGTCCTGAAGAGATGAGAAAAACAAAAAAGAGTTCCTGTGAGTTCACGCTCTCTCCCCCCTGACGAGGAAAAAAAAAACTAATTCTCACGGTTGGAAGACATTCTCCAGGAATGTCTTTCAAGCCTTTGCGCTTCTGGGTGGGGAAGTTTCCTTACCTCTTCAGACGGACATGACCACTGCCTCACGTGTCTGGGCCGAGACCACACTGAGGCGGCATTCGTGGATGGTTCATGCGTTCATTGTGAGCGCATGACCATGGCTACGTTGAGGTCCTGCCTCTCGTTTGCGAGACGGCTCCCCTTGCGGTCTTGAAGTGGTGGCTCGTTGAGCTGTAAAGGTTTTTCGGCTGCCACAGCAAGGCGCTCGGGTGACCTCACGGTCACGGGACCGCACAGTCCCGTGGTGTTGCCGGAGCAGACTGCATCCCCGCACAGTGGGCCGAGCGTCTCCTTCTGTGCATCAGAGGGGGAGTCGGCTGGTGAGGTGGACGACTTGCCGGGACAGCGCACATTGGAGGTGCCCCCGTCTGATCCTTCAAGGCTGGATGATTGGTTTCTGGGGTCAAGGGCCGCAGCACCGCCACGTTCCCCCCAGTGTCTTTCTTTCTGGAGGTGCACGAGGAGCTGACCAGGTCGTGGCAGGGCCCCTACTCGATGGCGGGGCAGCCAAGGGCTAAACAGCGGCCCCCAAGGCCGAGTGAACTGTCGTGGTGTGTTTATGCCCGCAGGGCGCCGCCACCTGGCGGGATCAGCCAGGTTTGCCTTCGAGGGCAGAGCTTACTATGCGGCCAGGCTGCCACCACCCTGCACACCATGGCCACCCTGCAGGTCTACCAGGCCAAGGCATGGAAATATCTGCAGGAGGGTGGTCCTGACCAAGGCCTGATACAGTAACTTCCTCCGGGTGACGAAGGTTACGTCACGATCCATTGGCCAGGTGATGTCCACAGTTGTGGTCTAGGAGTGGCACCTATGGCTGAACCTGGCACAGATGGCAGACGGTAACACTTTCTTGATGCTCCTGTCTCCCAGGTTGGCCTATTCGGCGACACTGTCAAGGATTTTGCCCAGAAGTTCTCAGCAGTCCAGAAGCGGACCCAGGAGATCAAACACATCTTGTCCCGCGGGGATACTATCAGCAAGTCCCGGGTGCCCAGCCTTCGTCTGCTAGTCACCTGCCCCCCTGCTGAATGTTTTTACAAGTAACATTGATTAATTTTGTTAATTTTGTTGAAGCATTTTGTTGTTTTGATTATAAATAAATATGTAGTTTATTGATTTGGAGCAGTCATAAGTTACAAATTCATAGGAATTTAATAAAATGACATCAATTTCAATACGTTTAAAAGGCTACTCATAATTTCTCAGATCATTATGTTCTAATAAATTTAATATGTAAAAAAAAAAAATCTCAATATTTAAAACAATTATGTTTAATTATTATTTTTTTGTTGTAACCCAAGTAGCAAAAATTTGCAACTGAAGAGCGAAACTCCAGATCAGCTTCTCCAGAATGCTCCCTTGTGGTGCGACAGAAGCATTGTGTAGTTCACTAAACGTTTAGTAACCTTCACTAGTTTCACTCTGTCCTCAAGGAATATTACTGTTGTCAACAGAGCAACAAGCTGAACATAAGGATGTGTGTGTTTGGGTAAGGCCGGTGTGAGACGTCGTTAGCATATAGATGTGAATATCCGGCGGCTGTGGAAAATGGACTTCAAACGTCTCCCTGCTCACCTCAGGAGTCACTTAGACATCGCTATCCTTGGAAAATCAAATTATAGAGCCATTAATTTATCAAGGTAATCCGGGCTGTCAGGCGCTCTGGAGAATCAATCTCACAGGACTGCGTTCGTCAAGTGCGTGATGCTAGTAGAAGTGAAGCATTATCTAATTAGCATGAGCGGCGGGAGTCGCGGATTTACATGTGAATGTTAATAATCACTATCCTTACAAAAGTCCAAGAGTAAACTCAAAGCTCTGTTCTGTGCTAGCATGCTTACATTGAATCTATATTCATTGTAAAATGAACAGTTTGGACTCTAAATCTACTGGAGCTCATGAGTAAGCAAGGGCCGCAAATTTAGTAGATGTTCCTGTACAACATTTTCAAACAGTTAAATATGCGTGTTTGTAACCGCTGTTGTTATCATTTCAACCACATCTGAAATAGGTCATATACCACTGATTATTACATGAGAACTGAAATTAAGCATATTAGAAAACTGCACGCTTTCAAGGGCTCATATTCAATACGTGTGTAGTTAGAACATAATATGCCGTCAAATGAATAATCGCAATTAATCGCATCCAAAAATAGTTTTTGTTCACATAATATATATGTGGTGTACTGTTTGTATTTATTATGTATATACAGTATAAGCGCGTGCAAACATACACATTATATTATATAAATATATTTAATATACAAACATAACACTTTAAATATTAATAAGTAAAAATAGTATTATATTGATATGAATATAAACACACACACACATATATGTATATATAAAATTTTTATAGTAATGACAATATAAATATAAATATGTGTGTGTGCATGTTTATATACATGTATAAATATGTAAACAGTACTGTCACAAGCCGTGCCTCTGTGGCTCTTCCCGGGAACCTTCACCCGAATATTAGCGTTCCTACCCAGACTGTTTAGACCCACGTACCTTCCCTTGATTTCGCTCACAGGTGTTTCTCATTTCATGGACTATAAATACAAGGGCTTCGCGTCAGTTCGACGCAACGTCTTGATTGCCACTGCATCATTTCTGAGCGTTTTCCCCCTGTTTGTTATTCTGGGGTTTCCTCACTTTCTTATTGAACTAGCTTAACTTTTGCAGGCAGGCGTCACATGATTGTAAAGGTAGTCACGGGGTGTGTCGCGATTCTCCCTCATCACCCCGCAACACAGGATCATGGATCTGAGTGTTGCGATTTCGGTTTCATATCGCAAATCGTTACAGCCCTACTAGTCTCAGCCTCAGACGTCACGCCCACGGAGCGTTGGCTGGACGTCTGATGCATACGGTACACTTTTCTGGAAACACTTCAGCAGTGTCGAAGTCATCATCTGATTGGTTGCATTTGA
>JAUMHG010000067.1:18052593-18062743 GCA_032359395.1 Enteromius anoplus | reverse complement strand
GGGCCACCATCTGGCTCCTCCTGCTCCGGGATCCTCCCTGGCTCCTCCCACCTTCCACACCACCTTGGACTTTGAACGGTTTTTGTTTCTTTGTTTTTTTCTACTTTTTTCTCGTCACGCCCTCCTCCAGAGCCCCCCCCCTCCCTCCGCTGTTGTTCCATACGGCGCAGCTTTGCGCCTTTTTCAGGAGGGGGCGAACTGTAACGTGTGTACGTTTTGTTGTCATTTCTCCCCATGTGCTCTTTGTGTTCTCCCCATGACCTAGTTTTGTTAATGAGTTATTTCTGTCAGGTGTGTTCAGTTAATTTAATTCATACATAATCCATTTTGTACGATTTGTCTAAACCCCAGTGACGGATAGGTTTAGGGGCAGGGTTAGGTGTAGGTAATTCTTACAAATTCATAGGAATTGCCAACTCGTAAAATTCATTCGATTTAGCAAAAATCATAGAAATTAGGTTGTATGAATTAGCCACCTTGTAAAATATGTACGAATTACGGTGAGATCAGGTTGGCATATACTGTTAATTCAGTGCTGACTCTGTCTTTGTGTGGCTGGTGATCTGACCAACAGTGATAAGCCATTAATTCAATGCTAACTGAGGCAGAGTGTCAGGGATGATGATGATGATCTGCTGTGCTCCTGGAGTCAATGAGTATCGACACTAGCAGCTTGTAGACCACAGATCTGCTCATCATCACAAACCACATCCAGAGTTACTGGCATGAGTCAATATAAACAGTAGTAATGTTAGGGTGTATAATAACAGTTATTTCAACACTATTACTTCAGGTCTATGTTTATTATGTATTATTAAGGTGTGCCTGATACACTGCATGATACACAGAAGGCTACATTTTCTTAAACCAAAATTTCAAGCATTTCACATTCAATTTGTTACTTGTTGTTAATTTGCTGTGTTTGTAATTATTTGTTCCATGTTTGAACATTATTTTAACGTATTATGCACAACGTATTATTATTACAAAACATGATTTTTTAAATGCTAAATGTTTTTAATAAAATAATTAAAAGCTAGGAACACTAAAAATCTGAAAATATAAAATGATTGATATAAAATTATATGAAAAATAAAGCATTATTTGCTATGTAAAACAAAAACAAAACATATTTTATAAAATACCAAATAACATAAAAAATAATAGTTTACATAAATATTGTTTCAAATAATAATTATCATTATTTACAAATAATATATACACTAGATAATAAATAAAATTGTAAAATTTTTGTCTGTTTGTTTTATTGAACAGATTTCAGGTTTGCACAGTTTGTGAGCAAAAGAAATGGATGCAACATCATCAAGTGGGTTTGTGTTGCTGTTCTGAACTAAATTCAGGAAATGAAAAGGAAGTCAATCATTAGATGTAGGTTTAGATGTAGGTGTTCATGCATGTGCTCTGACCACAAGTTTTGATTCAGTGAAAGAACATTTTCAATTTTACAGTGATTGTCCTATTATAAAGAGAGCCATTAAGATGGAACGTAATTAATGTGGCACATAATCTCCTACAATCACGTCCAGTGGAGGATAAAAGCTGGTCTGTATCAGTGCTGTCAAACATCTTCTGCATGCAGAGCCATGGCAACCATCTCAGCACTGCATTACTTCAGTGTGCAATGACAGAGACAGGGAAAAAACATCTACTTATGGGTGCTTTACCATCATACTTTAACTTTTTGATCATTAGAATAAATGACATACACGTCAAAACAATTCAGACATGCTTTCAAAAGCTGTCCCTTCATATTTCAGAAGGCTTCACGGATAACATAAAATCAAATCAAAATAGATTGCATGCATGCATGTATGTGTGCAGAAATAAATGGGGTAAATAAAATTACATAAAAATAAAATCAATTAAAATAGATATGCAGAAATAAAATAATTAAATTAAATAAAAAGTACACCATACAAAATAGAATGAGAATGAATTAAGTGAGTGTAGTTAATAAAGTAAAATTTAATTAAATTCATAAACCGAATAAATCTCTGCATGCAGATAATTTAATAATGTATGCATGCATAAATAGAGTAATTTTTATTACAGTTTTTCTCAAATGCTAAAACACATTTCACAAATATTTCCTCCATGTTCCCCAATGTCTAAACACAACACCCTTTTCTAAAGCTACATAAACTACACCTTCTCACTTTAAAACTCAAACTTTCACACCAAAAGAGTAGCTCGAAACTTTCAAAAATGTAAACACTATATACATCATTACACACTACAGCAAAACAATTGAAAACACAATGCTCAATTTGTGAGAAGGTTTTTTGTTTCATAACTGCCAATGCATATTTTTAGAAACTTTACAGTAACATCTTCTTAGATCTCTGCAGAGGATTAGGCATTTAGATTTGTGAGTTTCATATTACAGTAAGAGTATAAATCTATTGAAAATTCTGCATGTACACTACTGTAACACAACTCCATGCAAAAACAGAATCTATTGCAACAGTACTCTTGAAAACATGATCAGGGTGTGAAGTTTTTTTATTTACTTTATTGACACCACACACACCACAATCATTGTGTGGCATCGGGCCACATCACCTCATCCACATCGCACGCTGTATTGTCAGTGATGGCTCTTTGGCCAATGATGTTACGGCCTCTTTGCCTTCGTTTCTGCAGGTTGAAGTCAGCCTCATCCAGTAAGAGGTACTCATGAGGTCTGGCCATCACGTCCAACTGTAATATCCTCTCTGAAAATGTGAAAGTGCACAGGTGTTCAGAACAACAGTCAATCAGGTAGCACAGTATTGTCCAGAAGTAATGTAGGCCACTGAGCAACACAGTATGTCCACTAACTGTACTGTGAACATGGATGTATACTTACTTGCACATACTCCTAATGTAGGTCTTTGTGTCGCGCAGAATTGTGCTCAAAGGGAACCCTATAGACCTGTTTCATCCGCATCTTTTGGCGCCAGAGAACTCGGTCTATTGTGGCCAAGCTGATATAATCAAAGCTCTCAAAGTTGACATTATCGGTGATGACTTTGTTTCTGATCTCCCTCTCTGATGAGGTTGTTCTCACTAACCATATCCACAATGAGGGTTTCTTGTGCCGCTGTAAATATGGCAACCCTCCCACCTCTATGTGGCATTCTTTCAACTCTAAAGAAAGAAACATGTGTTGTCAATTGACGTGTTTTACAATAACAACTGATTTGAAACCATTAGACTACTTTCACAGGCTAATAAAACTGTATTGTGACAAAGAAAGCAATGGAGTCCATTCCAATACCTGTTGTGTTGACTGAATGCCCTGATAATGGTGGCCACGGTGAACCTACTCAGATTTGGACAGACTCTTAGTCCTGTCATGCCATGGACAATGACATGGTCAATGACCGTTGCTCGCATCTTGTCAGTAATAATGATGCAAGGTTGTCTTGCTCTCCCTCCTAGACCTTCTCTTCTCCCTTGTTGGCCTCCTTCTCTTCCTTGTTGGCCTGCTCCTCTTCTTCCATGACCAGCTCTTCTCCCTCCTCTGACTCAAATTCCCCTTCCCCTGACTCTGCCTTCATCCATTGTGTTTGTTTGGAATCTTCAGCAAACTGTGCTATCTGAACTTGCTTTTATACATGTGTTCACAGCATTAGCAACAAGTGTCTTAAATTTTGAGTCATTGTGTGTAATGAATGATGCCAGGTGTGTTCACTGTGTTCAAATATTGCTGACTGTGGCAATCATTTTGCATCACATGAGCTTTAATTTGAGAATATGAGCAGAGTTCTTTTGCTACTTGTGTTTTAGCAAGGAAAAATGGGTTTAGATATATGAGAATGGACGATTGTGTTTTGTGAATTGTGTCTTCATGTGAAATTTGTTTATGATATTGGAAAATGATGGCTAGATTTAGTAAATGTGTTTAGACAACTGGTCATTTGGTTTAGAGGATTGGCTTTTGTGTTTTAGCATTTGAGGAAAACTGTATTATTTAAAAATAGAAAAAGACTTGCAAAATAAAATGCATATATGCAGAAAATGAATTTATGAATGCATGAAAAATAAAGTTAGTAAAATAAAATATTAATTAAATAGAAATGCAAAATAAAATTCATGCATGCAGATAATATATTAACATGCATGCATAAAGTAAATAAAATAAAATTGAATTAAACAATAGACATGCATGCAAGCATATGAATAAACAGAGTAAATAAACTAAATTAAATGACATTAAAAAGAAGTATATTGTTGTGAGGCAAGACTCTGTGGCTCTGTCTGACCGGCATCAGCGGGAACCATCTCCCGAATATTAGTTCCCACCCGGACCCATTTGACTCGCGCACCTCTGGGAATTTCCCTCCAGGTGTTTCCACTAATTCCCGCTATTTAAGGGAGCGGTTTTGCTTTGTTCAGTGCGAAGGTTTGCTCCCGTAGTAACTCTGAGCGTTTACCCTGTTGGATTTCTGGACTGATTTGGATTATTGACTTGGATTGTTTATCACTTCTGATTCTTGCCTGTGACCCCGACCATTGCCTGGATTATCGTTTATGAACTCTGCCTGATACCCTGAACTCTGCCTGTCTCCGGTATTGTCTTTCTGCTCTGCCCTGGTTATATCTGTCTGCTCCTGTTTTGACCATTGCCTGTATGACTACTCTTTGTTTATATTAAACGGTGTGCAAATGGATCTACCGTCTGCTGACTCCTCACTACATATATAGTGAATCAAATAAAATGTAATTAAAAATTTACAAACAAAATACAATGGATATGTGCAGAAATTATTCTGATTAATTTAACTTTGGTGTGTTTTCAAAGCTTTTTGATGTATATTTAGCATTATTTTAGCAGGTCAGCGTGGATCGCAGAAGCAGCAGTAAGTCATGCATTATATAGATGTATGGAGACTCAGAACACTAGATCCCTGGCTCGTGGAGCTGCTCAGGAATAATAAAACACTAGACAGTAGACACTGGTAATGATGTGATGACAGCAGCTGTTTTAGATGTAAAACTGATGCAATCCCCTCCGTGGATCTGTCTAACTAAACATGCCAAGAAATATCCAGTATTACATCACACTAAAAACAGCAACAAAAAATAATAACATTAATTATATGACATACACACACAAAAAAAGTTATTGTACATTGTGACTTTTGACAATTATGTTACATGTAATTCAGCAATTGGCATAAAACTGAAATAATACTAAATTAAAATAGTATTTGGCTTTGTTCATATATTTATTCATTTATACTGCACACTGTGACTTTTTTCATAATGCAACACATATTCCCCATTTTTAGTTATGTAAAATAAAAAAACAAAACAAATATAATATAATAAATTAGAATAAAATTGCCATAAAAGTGAAGACACCATTTTCTGCACATTGTATGTATGTATGTATATATATAGAGAGATTTTATTTTACCCCATTTCTAAATGATTCGTAAACGACTCGTGTGAAGCAGTTCAAAGACTCAGTTTCTCTAAACCCCTCCCTCCCGCGAGCCCTCAATGTGATTGGTCAGATGGCGCAGTCCTATATGATTGGTCTACTGCTACAGCGCTCCACAGCACAGAGCTTATACCAAAACTAACGTGGACAGTGCTTTTGTAAGCGAATCGGGCACACCTCTACGTAGTGAACTTCAGCACTGCATAAAGCATAACACTGCATTAAGCCATCGATTATCATTACTTAGGCCACATTTACACATAGCCGGGTATTTAGAGAAATGAAAATCTCCTCCCCTCCGTTTTCAATATTAATATTGTGCACACAACATCGTTTTCAAAAAAATGTGTCATTTATATCAACCCGCATAAATACGCCGTTGGGCGTGATAATAACTATGCCAAACCTATGTAACGTTAAATAGGTCGCTCACATGACGTTAAGCATTTTCTGGCAATAACCAAACTGCAGGGAAATACCTGCGTCTTCCCCCCAACAGAACTAAAGAATCCCAAGCTAGCCGGTTACCAAGACGTGCAGGGTTGTTACACCACATCAAGTACACAAATACAAGAAAATACAATCATCAATTATTAATCTTACTTGGTAGAAGTTCAGAGGAGCAAGCAGGTCCAAATAAACTGGGCTATGATCTATCTTTTAAGACCAAGCGTTTGGTGAATATCGTGTTGTACTTCAAGATTGGAAAAGCAGTAATCAGTAAAATGACGTGAACACAACAAGAGACTGTACTGCTGAGGTGTTGTTGAAAAAAGTTAATGTTAATCACTCATTCTTTGAAGATTCATCTTTCAGAAGGGCATATAAAACAAATTAACTCTCACAGGATACAGTGTCTTCTTGACATGATGCAATCCACACGGAAATTGTACTGTTTGGGGGCGGGGCAAGCTGTTCGCGACGTAGAAGAAGGGCGGAAATTATGCAAAATATGTTATTTCGTGACGTGTGGCAGTAACAGAGAAAGATTTAAATTGTTGACTCGTTTTGGCGAATGTGAGCCGACTCTTTTTTTTTGATAGACAATAACTTTATTCATCGTGCACTGTCAGCGCCACAACTTTGCAGAGAGTTTATGTTCACATTCAGCTACATTTCACACTGCATGAGCGATCATGCTTAAAAAAGCATAATAGGGGCACTTTAACACCTTTTGTAATTACATAATTTAAAAAGTATTACGAATGTAATGACCAATAAAAAAAACGTAGTTTGTGTTTTTCTGTTGATTTTATGGTTAAAAGCATGTACGTTTCTCCCGGCTCTTCTTCCTACTGTACTCAGCTCAGGCAGAAACATGAAAACCATGAAACTGAACAAGCTGAAAAATAAGAGTTTGATTGAATGAATGGTTTATTTAGCACAATTACAGCCTGAATGCAAAGCGTTGCCATCAGCTCCATTCAGATCAACAGAGACGCGTCATCATCAGCACGAAACAATGCGTCTGAAATGATCTGCTCTCAGCGAGAGACTGATACATCAGGTACGAGTGAAAGCGGCTCAATCAAAGAATCGTTACTTCCTCCAGCTGCTCCAGAAACAAAGCTGCTTCCAACTCATGCTACAAAGTGTATTCTGACAGGAATTGACCATGAGTATGAGTCCACCGAAGATTAAACAAGATGAGATCCAGGTTCAGACCTCAGGCTTCTGGACCCGAGCCCAGAGGGAATGTTCAAATGTTACATGAATGTTAAGACAAAAAAACATTATTCATAGAAAGTCCTTGTGATGTTATTTGTACTTCATGAATGTACTGAAAGGTTTTGTAACCTTCAAGTAACGTTTTTAAGCTTAGCATTTCAATATTAAAAATAAATGTCCAGCTTATGTTATATTTTGGGTGAGAAATTAAGAAAAACAATTTAAATAACATTATAATAACGGCAATAAATCTGGACATAATGTTGGGGCAATGGGATAATGCAAATATATGCAATATAATTTGCAAATAACATTATACACTGCTCAAAAAAATAAAGGGAACACTTAAACAACACAATGTAACTCCATATCAATCACACTTCTGTGAAATCAAACTGCTCACTTAAGAAGCAACACTTATTGACAATCAATTTCACATGCTGTAGTGAAAATGGAATAGACAACAGGTAGAAATTATAGGCAATTAGCAAGACACCCCCAATAAAGGTGTGTTTCTGCAGGTGGTGACCACAGACCACTTCTCAGTTCCTGTGCTTTCTGGCTGGTGTTTTGGTCACTTTTGAATGCTGACGTTGCTTTCACTCTAGTGGTACACCAAGTTTGGCAAATTCGCCACTGGCCCCCTGTGCTCTTCACAGATGAAAGCAGGTTCACACTGAGCACATGTGACAGACCTGGAGACGGCGTGAAGAATGTTCTGCTGCCTGCAACATCCTCCAGCATGACCGGGTTAGCAGTGGGCCAGTAATGGTGTGGGGTGGCATTTCTTTGGAGGGCCGAATAGCGCGCCAGAGGTAGCCTGGCTGACATTAGGTACCGAGATGAGATCCTCAGACCCCATGTGAGACCATATGCCGGTGCAGTTGGCCTTGGGTTCCTTCTAATGCAAGACAATACAAGAACTCATGTGGCTGGAGTGTGTCAGCAGTTCCTGCAAGACGAAGGCATTGATTCTCTGGACTGGCCCACCCGTTCCCCAGACCTGAATTTAATTGAGCACATCTGGGACATCATGTCTCGCTCCATCCACCAACGCCACATTGCGCCACAGATTGTCCAGGAGTTGGCGAATGCTTTAGTTCAGGTCTGGAAGGAGATCCTCAGGAGACCATCCACCACCTCATCAGGAGCATGCTCAGGCATTGTAGGGAGGTCATACAGGCACGTGGAGGCCACACACACTACCGAGTCTCATTTTGACTTCTTTTAAGGACATTACATCAAAGTTGGATCCGCATGTAGAGTGTTTTCACTTCAATTTTGCTCCAAATCCAGACCTCCATGGGTTAAAAATTTGATTTCCATCAATAATTTTTGTGTGATTTTGTTGTCAGCACATTCAACTATCTAAACAACAAAGTATTTAATAAGAATATTTCATTCATTCAGATCCAGGATGTGTTATTTTAGTGTACCCGTTTTTTTTTTTTTTTGAGCAGTGTGTTTTGGGTGAAAGGTTAGTGGATTTTGAATGTGTGTGTTTACATTTTATACATATATTTGTGTGGGGTGGGGTTGTGTCTGTTTAAAATAAATGTATTCATTTTTATTTTGATAATAGCATAGCTTTTAGCAGCATCATCAAATTAAAAATTACTGAATTAGTTTTTTAAATCATGCAAGAGTTTGCTTTTAATGTAATGCAAAATAATAATGATAATAATAACAAAAATAATAATAATAATACGTAAAACAAACATACAATAAACAAAAAAAAAATCTACCCATCTATCTATCTATCTATCTATCTATGCACAATTTGGTACCTGTTTTTTTGGTTTTACTGATATTAAACATTAGTACATTGCACTTTTTACATTTGCATTACATAAGTACATTACATTACATTTGCATAAAGAAACGTGTAAAGAACAAAAAGCAAAAAATAAAAATTTGGATTAAATGCACAGAATTTTGGTTTATTTTGGCAAAAAAAAAAAAAGCATGCATTTCTGGAAGCCATAACTTTTCAGACATGAACCTGTACCTCAGTCTCGACACTTTATTTCTCAGCTGTGTCCTTCACACAAGGATTACCTTCTCCACAAAGAACAGGTTTAATGTGCTCAGAGGACAGGCTTTCAATGCTGATGTATGCGTTTGACTGTACTCATAATGCTCTTTAGTTAGGCTGACTGTGTTTGGAGCAGATCAGTGTTTTTCCTCTGTTGGCTGTAATCATCAGCTGATCATTTATTCATCAGATCATTTCTGCATCTCAGTCTTATGAGCGGAGGACATCAATAATGCAGGTGTCAGCGAGTGTTTGGGAACGTGGCATGTACGATGGCATGTGGAACGTCTTCGCATGCTCCCATCTCAAGCGCATGCTTTGAAGCTGCTTATGTTTATTAAAATGTGTGAATTTTCTTCTGGCTGGAAACTGCAGTATAATTTCAGCCTGAATTAGACAAAACACAGCAGATTCCCACACAATTCATTCATTCACAGACATTTATTAAATATCGTTCAGCTGATTTGATGGTGCGTTCTGCTTTAAATAAAATTACAATCTAAAAAACATAAATAAGAGTTTGTGTATAATGCATTATAAAGATATAAACAATCAAAATACAAGACAACAGTCCAGGATCACAAATGGGAAAAGAAACTGCTCAGAAATGTGTCGTGGCCTGTAGCCTCGTGGGCAGTGTGCCAACACATAGCGCCTTTGTGCTTCGGGCTTCGTGTGTTTGCGTCCAGACTCGCAGACCTTTTCCGATCCATTCCTCCTCTTCCAATTCACATCCTGTCAATTTTAAACTGTCTTATCTAACAAAGGCAAAAAAACTCCAGCTGGATATTGTGACAATAATATTAAATATACTTTCTGTCACACAATTACTTATGAATTAGATTAAAATTATTCATAAGATCATACAATGCATTGTAGGAGGCATTACAAGGTATATTTAATGCCCTACAAATATTCAATTCAATTCAAATTTATTTGTATAGCGCTTTTCATGATGCATATCATTGCAAAGCAGCTTTACACCAAAGTAATGT
>JAUMHG010000067.1:17927306-17944563 GCA_032359395.1 Enteromius anoplus | reverse complement strand
TCTTGGGCTCCGAGAGTCTAGTCAGTATTGGCTTCCCGGAAGAGGCTGCTAGTTTTTCCAATAGGATTACAAGCAAATTTAATTGAATTAAAATTCTTTTAGCTCATTTTCCCAAACCTTACATTTTTCCAATGTCCGCATGCCTATATACATGCCTATATATATTTAAATCCTTTTAGATTTTGGTTTTCAACAAACTTTTCTTTTGATATTGTTATTTTTAAGGCCATTTATGGTTCATACTCAGAGATATGGGGATCTTAATGTGGCTCCACAAGTAAATTGATGCATATTGCCCAATTTCAGTGGTCAAAAAACTGAATGTAAATCACATTTCAAACGGCTCGTTCTTTTACACTCTAAAGAAAAATCTTAAAAACAAATATAAAGTAAAACCAAGAAATAAATCCTGTTTCCCTCTCTCAAAACCAACTTATTAAGTGTCAAAATCATTATTTTTCCAATATTTGCATGCATATGACTGAAAAATATTCAAGATATTTTCATATACTTTCATATTTTGGTGCTCAACAAACTTTTCTTTTGCTATTTTAATTTTTAAGGCCGTACATGGTTCAGACTTAGAGATTTGGGGATCTCAGCCCAGCTTAGAGATTTTATCTCAGCCCAGCTCGCAAGTGAATTAAACATAGCTGACATCATTATCAGAATGCTGTGCATAATACCTGAGCTCGAGGCCACAGAACATGCATGATGAATACACCTCCGAGTGCATTCACACATCCACCATCTGTTAACGCTGGAACACCAAGAGCTTCTGTGTTTTAAGCTCTCAGGTCTGTCCAGCATGTGAGTTCGCTCAGGACTGTTAACCCTGAACACCGCTCCTGAATATATATAAGATGCAGCTCACACACACATGAACAGAGCCTGTTTATACTGGCCTTGAGTTTTTGCCTTGATTTGCTGTTTGCGAGCCGTGCTATGCACTTCAAATGGCGTGGAATATTTCATTAGCTCCACCTCGGTTGATCGTCTTATCACGGCTGGCTCTTAACTTATCCTATTTGCATGTCCCTTTTAACAGAGGGCTTCAGAAGCGCCCTTGAGGGTTTAAAAACAGCCAGGCACCTTCAGCTCTGTCCACATCTGCAGCTCCATTAGCATGGCTTTGAATAGTGATGCACAGCAAGCTGTGTGGTGTACTAGCGCCTCCTCAGGACATCAACGGGATTGAGGAAGTGAAAAAAAACCCGCAGATGCATACTGAAGGAGGAAACCCATATATATATAGGCTATATAGAGAGAGAAGGAGAGACCAGAACATCTTCTTGTGCCAGAGAGGAAGCCACTCTTTACTAACAACCTAGCAACACTCATAATACCCTAGCAACCCAAAGCACCACAGAAACTGCTAATGATCACAAAACACCACCACAACCAGTACAGTCATAATTTAAGAGGGAATCTCACATAAGTTGTGAAGAAAAAGAGCTCACGCAAAACTAAAATAAAAAAAATAAATAAAATAAAATAACTTTATTTATTGTTAAAATTAAGTTTGCAGTGTGATAAATGACATTAAGCACATTTTGTTAAATAATAGTAATAATTAACATGTAATATAAATCATTTTATATATTTATTTATTTGTATATATTAATATTTACAGTTATTATTTAAAATTGCTAAGTATCCGTGGCAGTAATTTGTAATAATAAATTTATACAAAATTTTATTAATTGCACCTTATATGATTTTTCTTTTTTTAAGGAAAAAACATCAGTTGTTTTACTGTATTTTTTGCTGCTAAATATAATACTATTGTAGTGTTCCTTTTTTTTTTACTTGCATTGTAATTATTATATATAGCAGTGCTGTCAAACGATTAATCTCAATATGTTATGTTTATATATTTATATGTAATATAAGAATATAAATGTATAAACTTATATACATATAAATATGTTTAAAATATATGATGTATGGGTGTATTTATATCTACATATGTATACATTATATATACATATTATATATTATAATAAAATAAGCACAGTACACATAGATTATGTAAACAAAAACTTTTTTTGGATGTGATTATTAACAAATAATCATTTGACAGCACTATTCATATATTATTATATACAGATATTATTTTAACTGTTAAATCTCAGTTCATAGTAGTTTGTTATGTAGCCTTTAATTTATGTCCAGTTATCAAATGCATCTCATTTGCAAAAATGTAACATACAAAAAATATCAGCATTCATATTTCAGTTTTATTTTTAGCTGCTGAATAAAATTTGCAGTGTTACTGAAATTAAAAACAGTTGTTGCTTTGTAATACATTATTATTATTATTATTTATTACTGAAATAGTAATTCACAGTAGCAATTTAATATAGTGAGTAATATAGTATAGTTGGATTTTCAATAATAAACACCATTATGAACTACCAAACAAAAAGTACAGTAGTTTTCCCGATCTATTTTGGCGATATTTAAGCAGTTTCACATTATCAGTATCGTTTTTGTAATGTAGTTTATGCACTTTTTTTTACTTTTAATAGAATCACAGAAATATATATCGGTTTCAATTATCGGTTATCAGTCTACTTGGTGTTTAATAATCAATATCATCATCGGTACTAAAAAACATGTATCGGATGATCCCTAGTAGAGCTGATGATCTTTGAGCCAGGCTCGGGTTTGCGCGGTAAATGAGCGTTCATGTGATGTGTTTTGATTAGCGCGAGAGGAATGTGAAAATGGATGCTGAGGAGGTTAAACAGAGGCTTGCCACTGGCGATTACGTTTTGGTTGCACCAGCAACTAAAGCAAAGTCTGCGGTGTGGGAAAGTTTAGCCTGTTGCCGGCCAGTAGCAGCAGCAGTGAAAGGGTGTTCAGTGCTGCTGGACGCACAATCAGTGAGCACAGGACCGCGCTGAAGCCATCTACAGTGGATTCAATAATTTTCCTCCACAAATATGGAGCCTAATCATGGTGTTTTTTTTTTCAAATAATAACTAAATTTGAATTGAGTCTTAAATGCATAATGTAGAGAGAGTATATGTAGGCTAATGTTGGTATTATTCTTTTATTAAATTTCAACTGCCGTTCACCATCACGTTGAGGCCGGATTGTGGATGGAAGTGGCGAAGCAAATCCCGCAGAGTCTTTATATTAATTTTGTTATTGCCAAATACACATCTTAATTTTGAATTTATATTGATTTAATTTGTAAAAAAAATACTTATTTTTATGGGACTATTGTTGGCCTATTAATAGGGTAAGTGTATGCCTGGACTTATTTAGAGTGCTGAGATGTTACAGAGGGCTTTTTTATTTTTTTGTTCCAACTTCCAAGTTGCCTGTAGCTTATACGTTACTCATAAATAAATTATGTTAAAACATGTATAAATTAATGTATAAACATTTTAATAGTGTCGGGGCTGTAAACGGGTTCTGGCTTTTAAAAGGCTGTCAATCAAAATGTACTTGTCGGGCTCGGGCCGAAATCTGTCGGGCTCGGACCCTGTCGGGCCTAACGTTTAAGGCCCGATTACAGCTCTAATCCCTAGTACAGTTAACTGCCAGGATGAATGATAGCAGTTCAAATATTTAAAGGAATGTGGACGACTGTCAAGTGAAGAAATCACAATAGATTTCATATTCCAGGTGCAAATCGTACTTTACGCAAGATAATACTTCTGATTTTTGGTGAAATAATGACATAAAAAAAAACAATGGCATTCACACACAGCAAGAACGACAGAGATATGAAATGCTCACATTTACTATTTGCTGAACCCTTCCGCAGCTACACAGCAGGAGCCTTATTGTTATCATATCAGGATGAAATCATGCGAAGCCGGTGTGGAAAAAAAGATAAGCTCATAGGTCAAACCCCCGTCTCAGAGACTGCGAGGAACAAGCATATCTTCATGTGCATCCAGAGGCAGCGGATGCAAACCATGTGCCATGTTTCCATGCCAACGAACCTCGCTAGCAACGTCCCAAATTTCCTGATATCTTGGAAAAAGATGGCAAGCCAAGGGATGCGCGGCTGGCAGAGTAAATCTTGAGGCTTCCAGCTACACATTTAACTCCGCTTTCATTTTACGGCCAAAAGCAGACCATTAAAGCCAGCAGACACTCATAAATATCTCTTACTGTATATCCATGACGGCTGTTAGTGCGTCATTCTCTGGTGGGTCATAGTTTGTGTCATTTGGATGATAAACCACTGCTTTAAACCTTAAACTGGTTTTACTGTCTGTCTGGACACAGATATAAACCTGTTCAGTTGAATACCCAGTTTTATAAAGGCTGCTATATGAGATTTACTGTGTTTTTTTTTAAGTTATAATGGTAAAATGTGTCTACTATCTTCCTTGTAATTGCAAACATTTTTGTCAATAAAGCTCTTCTGCCATCTAGTGTCAGGTTTACAAACCGGTCTTGAGTTTGCAATAACTTGGGTAACATTTCAATTCTCTAATCGTTGTCACATCTCAATGTCAGACACTTTATCACATAATAGTCACAATCTAAAAGTACGTCAACATCAAAAGATCATCTCTTTGTGCTGATACACCATCCGATCTGGATGAGAACTGAGAAAGAGAATAAGAGAGAGACAAAAAGCTGCCATCAACAGCTGCTAACGTTAAATACTTCAGATGAACACATATTAGCTAGCACACATGCATCTGTTACTTAATGTAAATTAGATGTCATTAAACGTAATGCATTTTTGTGCATAATTCTAAACATTAGATCCGCTGTTTCCATGCGGTGATTTCTTGATTTCAAATTACACAGACAAAAAAAAGTGCACTTTACTTTCCCGTGTTCCCTGCTAATTTTTGTTTGCTTTTTTAAAACGTAGTTTTAGTCATTTAATTGTTAAGATTAAATTATTGAACAATCATAGTACTGACGTTACGGCGTCGCGACGAGGTGGCCGAGTGGTTAAGGCGATGGACTGCTAATCCATTGTGCTCTGCACGCGTGGGTTCGAATCCCATCCTCGTCGATCGCTTTTTGTGTTTAATTAGTTACTGTTGCTATGGTTATTGTAGCAATCTGCTGTGCGGTCGCGATATATATGGTAGTAATGCGAAACTCTTCCGTATTTATGAGTCAGTATAGCGTTTTATACATAGACATATAAATACCTAAACGCCTCATTGGAAGCTCGACCGCACGTCAACGTCGCCGCCATGTTGGTCCGGGCAACACTCCTTCAACGTCATATCGGAGCAGAAGTCGGCAGTTTGAGAATCTACAGACTGTCACACATAAATAAAAACAGATCTCAAGGTATTACTTTTCACCGGTAAAACAGCTGTTTATGTTGTTTTTGGTCATTATGATGCCAGCCTAATTAGCCACCAGTGTAGACGTTTAATAACTATAGCGATATTTCTAGTTAGCTGTGAAAACTGAACTTTTAAATTGATTTTTATTAAGTTTTAACTTGTATTGTAGTTTATATCATGAAGTAAATTGTGCTTTGAGCATAATATATGCAGTGATCACTTTGTGTCAGGATTCGGGAGCTAAAGCATCTCTCTTTAATTTCACTACTCATTTACAAAGATCACTAGATTAGAAGGATTTGATAGCCTATCATAAAACTCTGGACTGATTATACATATTTTTTCATTATTAGCCAGTTGCAAACAGGAGCACACAAGCCTTAAAGAAATCTGGAGAAAGCCAGTTCTGCATTTCCAAGAAGATTTTACACTATTATTTAATGTACTTTTTAATTTATAATATTTATTCTAGGCAGAGAAAGCAATGAAAAGAAAATCTAAAAATTTAATTTAATTTTTACATTTAAAAAATGACATTACATGTATATATTACAGTTATACTAGCCTACATTAATATTATAATTGTTAACAATCAAAATCAACACGAGTGTGAGCTTTAATAATTTCTTTAAAAAACATTAAAAATTGTCCAAGCCTGATTAAATAACTGGAGGCAGAGTTATTTTTAAGTCCATTCATATCACAAACCACTGAAATCAGCTGATAAATGTAAACGTTATTGTGATTTGATCCTAAAAACCGGAGCTCCTCCATTCACCGACATTTGTTTTTAAGGCAGTCTTGCCCGGAGAAAGATGGCGGGCGCGTTGACGTATCGCAGCAGCGGCTCAAAGCGGTCAGTGAGACGTCTAGGTATTTATATACAGGTAAGTGCAGTTATTGAAGTTATAACTGACAGTGGAGCTGCTGTATAACGTTACAGTATTAAACAAATTTACAGATACTAATAGGAATAGACATACAAATAGGAGTGCAAATATAGGGCTATATGTACAGTACAGCAGAAGTGCAAGAACTGTAGTAATACTAGTGCTATTGTACAGTGTATAAGCTTAATGTACATTCTGTGCAAAATATGAAGTGACATTACCATTAGTATCGCAGTTTAAAACCATGACATGAATTACAGTACCTAAATGGTGTATATTAAACTTGTATTAGTACTGGAGTGTTTTCTGATGTTTGCATTTTTCCGTCACTCAATAGTTGACAAGCTTTTATTCATTGATTGGCTATTGCTCTTACTTAACTTTAACTACACTGAGAAGTCAAATGCAATTTCACTGTACTTATGTATAATAACCTTGAGATTCTAAAAACTGTATTTATTTAACCAAGTAAATAAAATGTTACTAACAGCCCTTTACATAGTTAATTGTTTGTTTTTGCTTCATTACATAGTTTTCCTCTGCATAACTTGTAAATCATTTGTATGCTTCTCTTGTTTGGCATCGATGTCTTCTAAATCTCAAGTTGGCTTGGAAGCAATATTTTAAAGCTTATATAATCGGTTTTCACACAACATTCTAAGTTTATTTTTTCAATTTACTGCAAAATATCACAGCTAAATAGCTACTGCAACCAAACAATCTTTAACCACGGATAAGCATCATAACTAAGATCATTTCCAGATCCGTGCTTATGAAATTTGTGAAATCGAAGTACAACCATCTATAAACCTTCAGTTTACGGAATTCAAATGTCTTCAACTCACAACACCTTTTTCAATCTCTATAAAGAAGAAAAAACACTGAAACTTCTGAACAGAAACAAAAGCAATGTTTATTGAATGCTTCAAAGTAACTTCATGATGTCTTGGTGTCGACTCCACATCACGGAAGTTCAGCCGCCACAAGTTTAGTCCAGCTGGATAGAGAGAGACAATAGTTAGGGTTTGTTAAATGATGCATCAGCGAGTCAATCATCTAACTTACTCAAGATGTCAAATACAAACTCTACACTTAGACAATTCACACGAGCTGCCAAAAAAGGCATGTATGATATAACTGTAAGGACCTTCTGAAGAGAACTCAAAAGCATGAATACTTGCCTTGACAAAGCCAATATCTTTGGCGTACTGTCTGAAGCACTGACGGCACATGTTGAGTCCATATTTACGGATCAGACCATGTCTGTTTGAGCAAACCCGGCTGAAATAAACCAGACAACAGGTTAGAAATGCATTTTATAGTTGACAGCATGTTTAATAATAAATAAAAAAAATACAAACTACACAAAGAATGTCAGATTAAGTCAAAATACATAAATATACAAAACTATTTTCACTACTATTTGGCACCTTTTAAAAGCCCTGCGGTGAATATTTGAAATGCATCAATTTTATGAAGCTAACGGTTAAGCTTACAATTATAATTTGCAGTCAATCTAACATATTAAAACTTCAATATAGCTGGCAAAGACACGACAAACTCGCACTTTGTCAGGGGAAAATGTAAGTAAATATTTTTTTTTTTTATTTGAAGAGACGGACCACCCAAAATAGTGTCATTTACTTCAGTTGTGTTTTGTACCGAGACATTTTGGACCAGAAACTGTTCATCCATATTCAATTTCTCTCACACTATAAACCAGATTTTTCGTGCCCTGTTGCATGTTAAAAAAAAAGTTACATTAAATGTTTAATACTTCAGGTATTTAGACATTTCCACTAAAACACGAGGCAAAAATACAGAAATTAAAATCTCGCAGGTTTGGACCAATATGAGGCTTTACTAAATGTTTTTAAAGTAAACTTCTGAACCCTTTTGATGACAAGGAAGTCATTAGCGGCTGATATTTGCAAATACTAAGAGGATTACCCAAAGAAAGATAATTTTGTCCCTAATGTGGTTTCGAAGCCGTTTTACGCATTTCACCAAAAATATCTTAATTTGTGTTCCTATGAACGAGGGTCTCGCGGGTTTGGAGTAACGTTAAGTTAAATAAACAGTGAACTATCTATTTTGGGTTAAAAACCTTCATAAACACCGTATTAGCAGTGTCACTACCGTGTATCTATCTATGGTCACTACAGCTAGCCGGTTAAAGTCTGCTCTCTCTGCAGGCGGGAGCGCAGAACAACAGCCGCCATATTAGAGCATCTTCATCACCCATGTGCTTCACAATCAGACGCTTATAACAAACACACGGTGGCCTGAGCGCGCGGAACTCACGCGCAGTCACAAACCATCGACATTAACACCGCGACTGAGACAAAACTGACCAGGATCGGGATCCTTGGCCGTATTTTCGGGGGTGACTCCAGTAGAGCTGCTGATGGCCCATCTCGTCTCTCTCGATCGGGATGTAGAAAAGGAAGTCGCGCTTGTGCGCAGGCGCAAAAAAGACCCGCTCCTTCTACGGAGCCAAACGCTTCCTGCGTCAACAGCCACGACAGCGCCGCTCTGCGGTCTAGCGGCGCATACATGAAAATAAAAGCATGATTGTTGTAAATTATTTTAACGGAATAGTTAAAATAAATTACTGAAAAAACATTTCGCCATTGAGAAATGGATATTTGGCATAGATGAGATAGAGGATATGCTAAAACACTTTAAGTTTCATTTACAGCAAAAATTTTTGTTTTATTTTATTTACGTTATTTTGTGACTGCATTTGGTCATAAATGAAGGTTTCCTTATAAGGCAAATTTTAGAATGGGTGACATATTAAATTTATTTTTGTTTTATTATTTATTTGTATGTTAATTTAGCTTTAAAAGGGTAATGAATAACCTGAAAAGCTTTCTTTACACATATTCCAATGTATAAATATAAACCATTAATTAATAAATAAATACATGCATTTTATTAAATTGTGTAAACTATATATTCAAAGTAAAAATACATTCACATAGGTCACGTCTAAAGATAAATGTAGTTGTGGTTTTTCACACGTGTAAACATACATTTTAAAATAAATTATTTAAAAATACTTTTACATTTCGGGCTATACTTTAAAACTGCAAATGTATTTTCTTGCCCCAAAACACATTTTGACATACATTTTGGAATATGAAGGTTGAACCATTATATATTTACAGTTTCAAAAGTATTTTCATTGAGCTTCACGGTTCATAATATTTTTTACCATATATTCAAAATATATATTTGTCCTGGATAAAAACGTAATTTCCATTTACGTTATAATTTCTGCTTCAACATTCTATAAACGATGTTTTTACATAATAAACATAAACAAATCAAAACCAAACACGCCTCCACGAGATGACAAATGACAAAAAAACGCGTTAAATTTTCTTAACACTTTAATTGATATGGCGAAAAAGCAAAAATCCATACCTCTCATATTATCTGACACGATTGTGTTAAAATGTTGTACAGTAGATACAAGTAGTCACAAAGCAGAAGGAAGCCTAACAATCTTTATGATAGCTAAATATATATAATATGAACTTGGTTGTTTGCATTGCGCGAACTTTTCATTCTTTTTAAGCACACACAATAAAATAATAATAGCAGTAATAATAATATATTCCGTGCAGTGTGACATCACGCGTGTCCTGACAGCTGAGGGCCCCAGAGGTTTGCTCATATTCTGTGGAGCCTTTGGTTCCGCGCGGAGCCTGAGCACTATGACACGCGTTTTCTATTAAAATGCTCTTTTATGAAGATATGACAGCCGCCATACACGCCTGCATCTGCGGTGAGACTGATTCTCTTTGCGTTTCTGTGTTTCGTATGGATCTGTATGCGGCAGCTCTTCAACATTCCGCTTTAAGAATCGGTAGCAGCAAAGCTAACGATTGACAGTGCTTTGCCACAACACATACATCGATATGCGCTCGCATGCATCGATTATCTGTCTTTTAAAACGAGTATGATTAACAAAATACAGTTCGTGCGGAACGCAATGGCATGCTTTTGGCTTTAACGCTTTTTCTGGTGCGCGCCGCTGCTCGCCTTAGCATGCAGCTGCAATGAAAGCGCTCGTGCTGGCTTTATACTTCCTTATTTTTAAACTTAACTTGCTGCATATCTGTGCAATGAAACGCTTTCACACTTTTAGGAAGCTCTAGGTTCGCATTAGTCGACAGTCATGCAAATGTGGTGTAAACATGGTCGCGTTTCTCCCATATTGTGTTTATGCGCGTGTCCGTGCATGTATTTCCCGCAGGTTTATTCATAGCATTCATGGTCATACAACACGAATGCATTAACCTGCTAAAAGCACACAGCTCACGACATGTATGTAAAAATTAAGAGGTGCTAGTCTTGATGATTGGCTGCAGATTGTGGTAAGTTAACGAATCAAATGCAGGACTTCTGTAGTCTTAGTATCGATGTTAAGTTAATATGTACAGTAATGCATTTAGTTGAACAGAAGGTTATGTTGGGAACAGCCTTAATGATATGCATTATTAAATCAAGCTGTTGCAAACTAGAGTAAGAGTAAGGAAAATATTGTTAAGCATAGAACGAGGAGTCTAATATCTGCAAATCATTTAGGTATTTTTAAAATGTTGTGTAGTAACAGGTACGTTTAACAAGTATCTTTACGTGTGTCTTAATAGTCTGCTAATAATCCAGCCAACCTGATCTAAATGAAAAGACTTAATGTAAACACCCAAATCTAACAACAAATTAACCAGTTAGGCATATCTTAATTGAATATGTTGATATTATAGTTGCATATTATAGTTATTAGAGTTGCAGATATTATATAATCAGTTTAATAGAACAGTTAATGCCATTAAATTTGACTTCTTTCACAACCAGATTCAGAAGTAGCTTGCATGTGCTCTGTGCAAGTTCTCATCTCCTAATTAGTGCTGTCAAACGACTAATTTGCGATTAATCGCATCCAAAAAATAAATAGATACTTATAACATTTTTTTCAGTGGCTAATTTGTTTTTGTACTGTGTACATGTTTTATCCATGTATAAACACATTAATGTTTTAGGAGATACAACAGACAGTTTCTTGTCATTTATTATTATCTGTACTATCTGTGCTGCACTGATGCTGTCCTAGTCTTCTAATTAGCAGTTCTTTAGGTTAAATCCACAGAGACTGGTAATTAGGTCTGCACCCCTGTGGGTTTAGTTGAATCCAGGGCCACGTTTCTTATATTAAAACGGTTTTAATACTATTAATCTCAAGTTTCTTAGGGCACTTGGTAGAGAAAGATTTGATTTGCACGATGCAATAGATCACAGAGTGTATTGTGCATTTGAAATACAATCAGCTTTAATACTTGAGCCATGCATTTTGCCTTCGGTCAGCCATAAAAATAGCAGCGAGCTAACAATAGACTACATTAAGAGGTTTTGCCTTTTCAGCAAATTATCCTTACTTGAAAGTTTTTTTGCTGTTGTTATTTTTGTGTATTTTTTTGTCATTTTATGTAAATGATATAAATTTCTTTTGGATGCATTGCTTGGACTCAAAATGCATATATCATGTTTTCATAAACAAACTACACTTAATTTGATGCATATTCATCAGTCATACATAAATGAAACGGGTCAGATTTTTGTGTTGTACATGCACAGTAACCAGATTTCTGTATTTATCATCAATAAGTTTGCACTGTTTGTAAACCGAAAATTGCTTGTTGCAAAGCTAACCATGTTAACTGCATACATATAATCGTTTTTTTAAAAGTGGTCAAATATATGCTGATTTACAGCATTCTGATTACAGAATTGTTTAAATACATTCAAATAAATGCAAGAAAAATACCTTTTTAAAGATGAAATATAATCAAATATTTGACCTGTTTTATTCATGTGTGATTTACAGATATCAAGTTAATGCAAACATGCAAAAATTTCATAAGCAATTCAAATATATAAATCTTCAAAATGGTTCACTGTGAATATAAATATTTTTTTATTTATGCAGAGTCCTTTGCAAACAAACCCCAGACTGTGCTAATTATAACAACCCTTCTGATTCATTTCCCACAGGTTTTAAAGAAAAATGCCTCTAAGAAAAATGCCTTATGGGAAACAACGTCACTCGATTACATTCCAGAACTAAAGGACCAAGACGAAGCTGCATTTTCTATGATAACGTTTTGCACCCAACCTGCTGGCGCAGACTTTTTTTGCATCGCAAACCTGCCGTCCTCGTCTCCCGAATCGTTTCTGCGACCGTCCCGCGAAACGACTGCCTATCATGAGATTCCGAATTTACAAGCGGAAGGTGGTAATACTGACTCTAGTGGTGGTCATCTGCGGGTTCGCCGTATGGAATAGCGGGAAACCGAAGAAGGCGAGCACCGCTGTATTTCCCAAAGAGACGGAAGCGGGTAAACGGAGCAGTGTTGGCAGTCAACCACAAGTACAGGTCACGATCCCAGTAACCCGTAAGCCCAGCAACGAAACTCTTCCATTAAAACAGCAATTACAAATACAGGCAGCTGCCAAATCTGAAGCGGACAACGCAACTCTGGTGTACCGAGGAATCGTCTTTCAACTCAACTTTGACCAGACCCTAAGAAACGAGGAGAAGTTTCGCTCCCTGCGGCAGAAGGACGACCTAGTCGTCGTCGTCCAAGTTCACAACCGTCCCGAATACCTACGCCTGCTGGTGGACAGCTTGAGGAAATCGAAAGGAATCGAGAACGTCTTGCTGATATTCAGCCACGACTTCTGGTCTCCGGAAATCAACCGGATCGTCGCGTCAGTCGACTTCTGCTTGGTCCTTCAGATATTCTTCCCCTTCAGCATCCAGCTCTACCCTCAAGAGTTCCCCGGGAACGACCCCAAGGACTGCCCTCGAGACATTCCTAAGAAAGATGCCTTAACCCTAGGCTGCTTAAACGCAGAGTACCCAGACTCCTTTGGACATTATCGAGAAGCCAAGTTCTCGCAGACCAAACATCATTGGTGGTGGAAGCTGCACTTTGTTTGGGATCGAGTCCGAGTCTTGAAGGAGCACAGAGGACTCTTATTGCTCATCGAGGAGGACCACTACCTCGCCCCCGACTTCTACCATCTCCTCAAACTCATGGCGTCCCTCAAGAGAGAGCAATGTCCCGATTGCGACATCTTATCCCTAGGAAGCTACGGACACATTGGATACTCCAGCAAAGCCAACAAAGTGGAAGTGAAGGCGTGGAAGTCCACCGAGCATAACATGGGAATGGTGCTGAACCGAGACACCTACCAAAAACTCCTCAGATGCACCGATGCCTTCTGCACCTACGACGATTATAACTGGGACTGGTCGTTGCAGCACCTTACCGTGACCTGTTTGCCCACGTTCCTGAAGGTCATGGTCAGCGAGGCGCCCCGTGTCTTCCACGCCGGCGACTGCGGCATGCACCACAAGAAGTCGGCTTGCATGCCATCCAGCCAGAAGACGAAGATCGAGAACATTCTCCAGAGCAGCGGGAACCAGCTGTTCCCCAAGCAACTGCTCATTACAAAGAGACTCCCAGCTTCTGGAGCCAAAGGAGTGGCTCCTCACGTCAAAAACGGAGGCTGGGGAGACATCAGGGACCATGAACTCTGCAAGAGCTACCTTCGATTGCAGTGACTTTGTATCGTTTTTGTTGAGTTTTTTTTGCATCCTCTAATGAAAGCCTTTAAGAGTTCTTAACAGACTATTTCTTCCTATTGCCTGTTTTATTGAGATATTCCAAATAAAAAAAAAGGTATGTGACGTTTGGATTTGGTGGTTATGAGCATCATTGAAGTATTATCACTGTTAATGTTGTCATATTATCTATTATTAAACAGCATTTTAGTGCCATTTCGAAGACGACGTTTGTATGTATGATTTTACGATCTGCAAAAGCATGATTTTTCTTATAACTATGTGTATATATGTGTGTGTATATCTACAGACAGTGTGCTTTTGATCATAATTCCACTTTCTGTTTAAGGTTATGCTAAAACGACTGGGCTATTTTTGATATGCAGATGAACTATTTTCTATTTGCTTGAATGTAACTGACCGTTTTCCAGATGTAAGGTTCTGCTTCATATTGAACATATTCCAGTATTAGAATGGTTTTGAAGCTTTTGCAAGACATTAAAATTGCATTGACTATCTCGCAGTCCTCCTTACCCCCTTATAGACGCTTTGCCCCATTTACACAAGCTTTCGGATCTCTGGCCTCAATCTTCACAGATATGGGAAATTAAAGCTTTTTGGAGCTAGTTTGTGATGCTTTAGTTGCTGATCAAGTTTATTAGCCTAAACTACAACCATAAACAAAAAAACATTAACTGATACGTATGTATTTTTATGTGTATATATATATATATATATATATATATATGCGCATATGTTTATATATATATATATATATATATATATATATAAATTAATCACATTTAATCACACCCAAAATACGTTTTGTTTACATGTGTATACTGTAAATATTTATTATAATAAACAATGTTATATTTACATAAAATAAATATATTTATATATATTATATGAAATGTTTATAAATATAAAAACTGTATGTGTGTGTATTTATATAAACATAATAGATATTCACAGTACATACATATATAAACCATGTGGTTATATATATATATTATATATATAGCACTAATATATATAAATATGCGCATATAGTTTTATATATGATTTTTTAAATTTTCTTTGAAATTTAATGTTTTCGTTCAGTTAAATATTAAGAACTAAAATAAGCTTGAACTAAAAGCTGTGGAGATATATGAACATATTTAAAAGAAAATGGCAAAATAATTGTATTTATAATTTGTTTAATAAAGGAAATAACACAAAAATACTAAAGTTTTAGCAAATATTTAAATGAAAAACAATATAATTCAGGGTAAAAGTGCCTTTTTTATTCATACAATGGGAGCTGGAAACTACTGACAAAAACAGTAGAAACATTTTTTAAAGTATCTAATTTTGTGTACTGTTTTTTATTAAATAGTTTAACATAATAATTTGATGATTTAAGCTGTAAGAGTGCTGTAGTTCCATTTAACCTTTTTACCATGTTTGACTTTCAGTTCAGAAAACGATCAGTAAAAACAGCCAGTAGTGCTTCCTATCTTAATGTCCAATTCATAGTGACACTCACAGACTGGTAAAAAGTTGTAAATTGGATCTGTCCTTTATTTAAAGACACTTTGGTGTTTAAGAAAGCTGGCAATGACAATGCTAGAGAGGCTGATCAAGTGTTTTTAGTGCATTGTTATGCAGTTGCATGGAAAAGAGTCATCCCTCCTCACTCTGCTGAGATCTTCTGGTCTGTAGACTTGATTCCTTCTGAACCTGTTTTACCTATTTTGATCTGAGCACTTTTCAAATGCATACATGGTTTCTTTTCAGCTAATAATTCTTAGAACTCCACTCAAATGCATCCTATTAATCATAAAATGCTTGTGTTAGCAATGGTTATAAAACGCAGATCAATGCAGCAGAACAGTGAACTGCACCGACTTTAAATGCAGCAACAACCAGTATAAAAGTTTACTGATGTTTAAAGAAATAGTTCACCCAAAAATGGAAATGTCATTTACTCACCCTCAGTTCCAAATCTGTATGAATCCGCCAAACACAAAGTAAGATATTTGGTAAAAGAGTTGGCTGTTTTGGGTCATCATTGACTTCCAAAGTATAGGGGGAAAAAATACCATGGGAGTCAGTGGTGACCCACAACAGCCTGGTTACAAACTTTTTCAAAAATATCTTCCAAAACAAAGAAATTCATACAGGTTTGGAACTACTCCAGGGTGAACTATCACTGTAAATAATGAAGAAAAAAAACTAGTTAGAGATCTTGATATTTGACCTCATATGTTCTCATCAAATTTTCTCAAGATGAAATCATCATTTTAATAGCTCATTTGTCTCCTAACCAGGCTTTTAAGTCTCTCACCGTCAGCAAATCTTATATTCAGTCTTTCATCAACTTGCTTTCTTTCTTTTTTTGTTTCACATTTTGGAACTGGTTGATTGTAGGAATCACTGATGCATCTCAAAAATTATTTGTGAAAAACAAAATCCAAAATCTCACCAAAAAAAGACACTCCAGCAATCAACCGGTTTAAAAAGAAAAAGATAAAATACATACAAAATATTATTTCACTGAATTCAAGATTTAAATATACCCCAGATCTGTTAATAAATACCTTGCGATTTTTCCAAACGTTGTGCAGATATTAAATCCTTCAGCACGGTTTGACCTTTAAGACTCGTGACAAGATGATTACTGAATAGTCCTATGCACACAGACATCCAATGCTGCCATATAATGCTATTGCGTATAATAGTTCAGTGTCAATTTGTATGATGAGTGATAAGTTGGAATGCAAGTGACCAGATATAATTATGTAAATGCATACATCAGTATTGGTATCACTCAGAGTAAATTTGTGCTGCAGAAATGAACAAATCACAATGCATTTTTACTGGAAATGAATGTTGAAAGCATAATGATGATGTTTGTCTTTTATGCACAAAACATATTTTCAGAAGCCGATCAGAATGAAATACATACCAAACTATGTCCATCCAAACATTCCCTGTGTGTGTGCCAAGACCGAACTGTCTCTCTGTGTTAATTTCCCAATTATAAGAGAGCCAAAGTCCGGGCACATCAGATGAAAGGCCATTTCGTTCGGAGGGATGAGCGCAAAGACTGCAAACTCAAGCAGAGAATCAAACTGCGTGGTGTAGCGGTTAAAGGTTTGGCCCAGAATTTCAATAACTTTACTACAAGAGTCGATTTATTATCAAAGCTTCTCGTGTAACGATGCAAATCAATAATAACAGGATGCTTCAGGTTGATACATTTGGGAGGGGTGTCTACTAAGGGATAATGTACAGGCAGCCGGTAGTTATCGCAGAAATAAGCCCTGACAGTGTGATCAGGACCCGACGCGAAGCGTATCGGCTGCCTGTATATTATCGCGCTTATTACACGGCTACTTGCCACATAAGAAAAAAAACTGAACATGAATATGAATTTGAAACATTTTATTGGCATA
>JAUMHG010000067.1:17893093-17919782 GCA_032359395.1 Enteromius anoplus | reverse complement strand
TACGGATTAGCTGTACACACGAAACCGCAAGGGTGTCATTTTCAGATTTATCCACTTTGGGACCCGGTTTCAAAAAAATAGGGGTTTTAGTCTCCTAAAAACGCCGGATTCGTTTGGACGAAACGCCAATACGATAAAAAATGTATACGTATACAGCCAAACGCGTCTCCGTGTGGACAGGCTCTCAGTTAACTTCCGGTCTGTGTTTGTTTAGCGGTCTGGTTAGTGTCACTGCAACAAACACTGCAAATAATGAGTAATGAAGTTGGTCTCAGGTTATTGTGCTGTGGCATGTGTTTCAAAAATATTTATTTATTTGTGGCGACCTGCCAGGATATAAAAAACGACCGATTTTCCAGAAGGCTGAATAAACATGAGCACGTAATGCACGTTAAAAAACCAAACCGAGGCGTGGGTGTTTTTATATCACTGTATTTCTGAAGGAAGACTGTCTTCAGAAAATGTCATTTTTATTTCATCCTGCATATAAGTGAGCCTTTGTAAGCTCAGAGCTGCTTTGTCTACAGCCGTTACCAGGGAAACCTCTCGTTTCTCGTGCTAAAAGCATCTCCTGCTGGCAGAGAATGAGTTCGCATTTTTTAATAAATCCATCTGATTTATGCAGCAAACATATTTCGCCTTTTTAATCTACTCTAGAAGGACTTAGCTGTTGCCATTAATTCTATTGGGATGTCTACCGGAAGTTAAGTTAAGGCCACAAAAGCATGCATGCGCAGTAATGTTTGTTTATGTAGCTGTCGTTGAAACCGTCTATACCTGTGCCATATGTCTGCCTACACTATAAAACGATAAAGCAACCATTGAAAACCATTTGGAATTTTTGTCAGCACGTCATAAATAAAATGCCGAGGCAGTTTCCCGTCTGAGATTTGTTGCACCGCATTACACCACTACTGCAAGGATATCGCCAAGCTGGTCTCACGAGATCTCGTCACACCCCTATTATTTATACATTCATTCATTTTATTTAATATAACAAATACCTCTAAAATATATCCAACATATTTATATACATTAGATTTACATGTACATTTACATTACATGTAAAAAATATATATTTGTAGAATTTATGCAAAGACAATACAATTTAGCAAATTAAGATAAAAGCCTTAAACCACAATTATTTTTTTAACAATCTTATGTATAGCTCAGACTTCACAACAAGATGGAATCTGTACCTGCAAGAAATAATAATTTAAAAAAATTAAAATATTTCATTTTCTTAATTTAAAGTATAATTTATTTATTTTGAAAAAAGAAAATCTGCATTTAATAATATTAAAAAGGCAATAAAAATTGTCTTGATCTTCTTTAAAGGGGTCATACGATGCAATTTTTAAGTTTACCTTTCTCTTTGGAGTGTTATAAGCTGCATAGATAAGATTGCTAAAGTTGCAAAGACTAAAGTCTCAAAACCAAAGAGATATTCTGTATGAAAGTTATGCCTTGTCCACACCCCTCTAAAACATCTCGTTGAAACACGCCCCCACCTTTCTACCTGGGTTTATTTTCAAACACCGCCCAAATATTTACGCAAATAAAGAAGGTGGAGCTATTTTTCTTGCTCTAGTGTTGCTGTCTGGGCCATGTTCTGGAGACGCTGTGTTTCCTTGTGAAAGTAAAACTACTTTCTTTGCGTTTACAAAACAGGACACAACTAGAAATCAGTGGTTCAGTTGTATTCATACGGAAGCGTATTGCATTAACTTGAGGAAAAAATATCTGCTCTGTTTTTCTGAATTAACGCCTTAATTATCTCAGAATTACGAGATAAATTTTCCTGAAAAAAAAAATTTTGCTCTGTTTTTCTGAATTAATGACTTAGAATTACGAGATACACTTTCATGAATTTTTTTTTTTTTTACAATTAAGTAATTATATATAATTAAGTCATTAATTCAGAAAAACAGAGCATATATTTTTTCCTCAAGTGAATGCAATACGCTTCTGTAGTATTCACAACCCTGTTCACAACAAATAATTTTGTGTTCAACGCATTTCTGGAGGACTGATTCCTGAACCTGACAGAGTAGTCTATGCTGGCTCACTATAAAGTGAGTCAATTCTACCTCTGCAAGGACAGTCTGGTGCTTCTGACTCACAACCTGCAAGTACCTATGTTTTCATATTTAAAGGATTTGCTGCTGAATATTTAAAGACGTTTTGAGCAGTGTAGCGTAGTGCTTGTTGTTTGTCGTTTCTCCCATCACAAATGCAGACATGGTGTTATGTTTACGAGGTGCGATGCAACACAACACATAAAAAGACAGTACCAAGTAATTATAATCAGTAATTATGTCTCCACTGAATTCAACAAATGCCTCGTTTATGAGGGAATTTATAGTTTTTATCACATGCTTGATATAGCGACAGCCTATAGCCGCTGAGAGGCTATATATATTGGCTATTTAGCCAATCGCAACCTACTGGATAGCTGGCCAATCAGAGTTCACCTCACAACTCATATTGCATTACACCAAATACACAAAATAATGTTCCTTTTAGCAATATTATAGGACCCCTTTAACAAAAACCTTTAACAACTTTATTTGTTTTTTAATGTCATTTTTCAGTCAGAAACACACAAATTTGATCTAGTCCAGATCACAGACTTAACAGCTAGGCTCAAACTATTTAGGTATGATCTTAAACAAAGAAGTTTCTAGAATGGAGTTCAGGACTCACGTCTTCATTAAAAAGTTTGCTGGTTTCCTTTTTGATGGGGTCAATGAGCTGTACTTGCCCTGCAGAAAAGCCCACCAGCAGTGAGACGCTCTCCGCCGTGGCCGTTAGCGAATTGGAGTCGTGACACGTGGGAAGCGTTCCCTTATATATCCGCTTGTCTACAGGTTTGCTCAAATCAGCAGCCTGGGGACATCAGAAATAAGCAGCAATTTAATATCTTCACATACATTATGGCAGGCTAAAGAAAGCATGACTTGCAATTAAAGCAATTAATGCACACACATGATCTGCATATGAATCAGTTAATGCATCAGTGTATTCTGACCTAAATATTTAAAATTATCTGCAAATGATGGATTAATATTATTAAGGACCCATTGCAACGCCATGCAACAGGTTACCCAACCGAAGCCTCATGCATACACCAAACCCTAAAATGAGTGCATAAGATATTTTAAATGCACTTTACATGTGTATCGCACACAATAGTTTTTACTCAACAACAGCATTTTCAACATAACGCAACAGGTAACCCACCCCAAAACTCATGCATAACTATGTATCTAAAACCAGGGAATGTGCATTATATTACAGGATGCATTTATATATAACTGCACTTCTAAAAGTATTTTTATAAAGTTATCACAAAACGTAAGTGTTAGCCACCTAACCGCTACACATAAACCATAGACCGGCTCTAATGCAGTTAAGGTTACATACCCCAAACCTCATGTAGTTGCCAAAATGTGCCTAAAATATGTGAGTGCAAAGGATATTTTGATGCACAACACAAAAGTTTACACTCAACAGCTTTTTCAACATAACGCAACAGGGAACCAACCCCAAAACTCATGCATAACTATGAATTTGTGCAAAAATGAGTGAATGTGCATTATATTGTAAGATTCATTTGCATATAAACCGCATTTACGTAATTTTCTTTTGGAATGACATATAAGTTTTTGAATTATATACTTTATGACCCTTTGCCACAGGTTACCCACCCAAATCCTCACGCATAACTCTGCATCTGTGCAAAAAAAAAGAATATAAAGTATATATTCTAAGAAGCATTATCATATAATCTTCGGTTTTAGACGTGTTTATATAATTACCACATAATGCAAAAGTTGACCACGTGCACGCTAGGCATAACCTAGAAATCAGCAAACGAAATAATTTTCTTGGATTGTAACTGTGCACACAACTTTACACTCAAAGTCACAATGCGAGTACTAAACATCTCTGCTTCAAAACAACGACTACAAACTATGTTCTGGGTTGCGACTGTTTTTAAACATCATGCAACAGGTTCCCCACTTAACTCTGGATCTAAAGGTAAACAGTGAATGCACGGTGTGTTTACATGCAACGTCAGTTGTAAACATTATTAACACAGAGTGCAGTCTAACCCTTTTCTTGACCAATGAAGAATTGTTTTTGGACATGCTAGTGTCCGTTTTATTGACATAAACTCATTAAAAGCTGACGATAGAGTGCCAGCAGCTGTCATGTCGTTACCTTCTTGACGCCTTTATAAATGTAAAAGTAAAGCTCCCGGCCCACATTGAAACAGATTCTTTCGCCGTTACCGGACTGATCGTTCACGTTCACAAAAGAGACTTTGACCGGGTTCGAGCCCTGCGAGTTGAACGCCACGCGGTTCGGCCGGCTGTACTCAGAGTTCGGCAGGAGTTTATAGACGCCCTCCCGTGTGCTGAATTGAGTTTTAATTTCGTTCGCCTCCTTCCCACCTCCCTCCGCCGCCATCTTCCACATTAGTATTCATTCCGCTTCGTGCACGAGCATGCGAGCGCCCCTCCTCCTCCTCTACGCGAGACCGACAGGGCTGCGCGTTCACGCGACTTAGGTGGGAGGTAAAACCGTGGTCTTGAACATTTGGCAAATAAATAAATAAATAAAAACATACAGCAAAGGATACATGGGATAATGCCCTTATCCTATATGTACAAATATTTCTGTTTCGTGCGTATGTGTGTGTATATGTATATTTATATATATATCATAACTTCTAAAAAAAACGATTTATGCTTTTTCCACTTCTAAATGGAAGTGATATTTTCACCAAACGTCTGATATAACTTTCAACTTTCACATACTTCGCCCTTGTTTTCAAATTCATCTCATGAACGCGATTTTGTAAAGTAAAAGTTAAGCAGCTTTTAACTGAGCTGAACGTCACGTAACGTAATTAATATTCATGACGCACGACGTGCCATGCGCGTCGAGGAAAAGTGAAGAGAGAAGATCGCATTTGACAAAAAATAGCTTTTGAGCCCTTCCTATAAAACTTTCAAAGTTTCAAAGTATGTACATTCATACTCGTTATATTACAAACTTGATTTAAATGAGAGTATATAAGTACACCTAACATATAATCTGACTGCATCCGTCACTTCTAAGCAGATTAAATGCCAAATAGCTGCTGTAAGAAGTAACTAACTCCCCATTATAAGAGTGAAATATCGGCGAACATAATCCAGGATGGACTTCTGGTGAGTTTATCGGAGTGTGAGCTTCTGGAAAGGCCTGAAAAACTCTGTTCTTTACATAAGGGAAAGTGCTGGAAACATTACAGTGCCTCCTCTGGTCAGAAAACATCTTAAAAACACTGGAGACTTCCAGATTCAAATCAGCACATCCATACACTGCTGAGCCCAAAACAAGTCACTCGACTCTATTTGAGAGTCATGCATTAGATGTATTTGTGTATTTTTCTCAAGACCATCTTAAGTTTCTTTATTTTTAACTTAAAGGGGCAGTTCACCCAAAATGTAAATCTGTCATGGTTTACTCACCCTTAAGATCTTCCAAACTGGTTTTTGCCTAATGTTTTGCTTAAAAAGTTGTGCTTCCCTTTTGCTAATGCAGTGCTAGTGACAAAAGAAGAAAAAAAAGTGCTGGTAATTTTCTTCAAGAGCTAGTAATTTAACCACGAAAAAAAAAAACAGGTGCAAAATTCAAAACACAGGTAAAAGAAATGTAAGTAAAAAACAGTATTTACATAAATACTATTAATATATTAAAATTCACAGTTTTAAAAGTACCAAACGGTTTTCACATTTAATAGAGCTAAGCAAAGTCACTTTTGTTACTGTGGTCAGCTGCTGACATTTTTGTAATGGAGAAACAATGAAACAGAGACATTATTTTCTTTATTTAAACTTTTAAAACCGTTTTAATATGCTGATGAATTAATACATGCATGAAAGTGCATTTTATATTAATGCATTGATTGGTAAACACCTTCAGTGACAGTTATCACATTAACTTTTTTTCTTGATGAAATAGTTGTTTTCCTCCTATTTTGTTCAAACCGCTTTAATATGCTTATTTCTGGTTGGTGAAATTGTGTTTTTTTTAAATTAGGGTGATGAATTCAACATTTCGACAAAGATGTGTTAAAGGCTGCACAAAATTTGCCTAATGCTTTAATGTTTGGTTACATTAAACTCCACTGGCTTCAATGCAATCTAAAAAAAAAACACACACAACAACAGTAAAAAAAAATATATTATACAGTATATAATACTTAATAATAAAAACTAAACAGTTGGAGTATTCAGTGCATCCAATCAGATCAAAATCTAAAAATTACTGTGAATCTCAAGATCGAGAAACCAGATTTATTGATTATTTTTTCAGTCTCAGTTAGTCTGCACTGAAGATATGTGTGAAATACCACACTTGTAATTACTTTCTGAGCTTAACTTTTTTCCATCACTGACAATAATGACCTATTTTAGCCTCAAAAGGGGGTTAGAACTATTTATATCTATTTATTTATGCCAAATACAAATAAATGCTTTTTAACACTAAGTACAATCACTGCTGTAATCATCTCCAAATCAAGTCATTTGTAAATAGTCACAACAAAAATGTCATTACCCAATGAGTAAATAAAAACATCCAAAAAATCTTTTAATTTTTTGTCTCTGCAGCTAATTTTGAACATAGCAGGTCAAACTCCTCCAAACTTAATATGGAGTATTTCAAAAACAGCTGCTGGTATTGAATTCCATTTTAATATTTTTCTTTACATGGAAGTCAATAGCTACTGTCAATTGTTCATTTGTTTATTTAACCATTATAAAACCAGGCAAGTTAATTAAAAACAAGTTCTTATTTTTAACAACAGACAGCCAGGAGAATTAATATCTCTTGAGAAACATACAAACAATACATAAAACAAATAAAAGATAAATAATAGAATCTAAGTTAAAACATTCACAGGGCATATTCTAGTATTTATTTATTTTTTTCAAATGCTAATATACTGGAATATTTGTCTCTAGTTTTAATAACTTTTGAAGCATATTCCAGCAAATGACCATAAGTAGGACTACTTTAGGGATAGTCAAGGAAATATATTTTTGTGCTCAACTGAAAACTCACAGAGGTTTGGAACAACTGAGCAAATAAATAATCACAGAATTGTTGTTGTAAGGTCAAGGCTGTTTTTTTTTTTGGCAAGTTGCATGAAAACCAATTGGTGTCACTGACTGGCAACTGGGCCATCATTTCAACTCAAGGAAGGCCTGCGAGAATGCATCAGAATGCATGGGGATCTCACAGGTGTCTCGTGTGACTCCTGGCACCTCAATTCAAAGCCTGGGAGATTTTGCAATCTTTCACCAACGCAGCCAATGAGCATTCAAAATTGAAACATGTGACACCCGGAACGTTCTGGCCTTGATTGACAGACACCTCTTGTGCCTCCCTGCCCCAAAAAGGACAAAAGGGGTATATGGCAGTGGACTGGCCTCGCCTCGTCTCGAACACACTTACTTTAGCTCTCTATCACCCCTCCTTACTCTATAGTGGGCATTCCTTCTGGAACTTTCTCAATGGGAGTTTCGAGAAACTTTGCCCACAAGTATATAAAGACTGAAGAAGGCCCACTGCTCGGCAGATAAAGCCAAAGCAGCGACGAGAAGAAGCTCAACAAACTCAAAGCAAAGTCCAGTGGAGTAGATCTCCATACGCCAGAAGACTTTTTACACAGACTTTTCTTACAGAAGACAGTCTTCAAGGTAAGGAGAATGCTATCACATATATTAAATATTATTAATTGTATACATTAAATTGTTTTCGTTTTTTACATTTTTAGAATTTATTCTTCCATTTGATTTAATTAAAAAATGTGTTTAAATTGCATCAGAATATACAATAAATCGTATGGCATTAGTGGTGTTTATATAATTTTTTTAATTTTTATAATTTATGTTTTCTCTGTTCTCAACATCTGATTATTTCAAACAACATTATAATTAGTTATTTCAAACAACAACTCATTATTTCAAACATTTTCTTCACATTTAAAATTAAAGCGAAAAAAAAAAAGAAGTAAGCATGAGTTTCATAAAAGCTTAGAGCACATGTCTGCAAGCATGCAGCTCTGGGAGAAGCTTAAAGACAGCTGTGCTTTTCAGACAATTTCTTACACCAGAGTAACTCAATGATCCTAAAAATGAGAATAGGTCATATTACATTTGTAACCCCCTGTACTTTAGGTGGCTTTATTGCACCATTTGCCCTCTCTTTCTGCGAGATGTGACACTCCTCCCCCTTTACATGAGTGACAGGTGCTGGACATGTGCTGCTGATTCAATGGGATCAGCTGTCGCTTTACTATAGTTCATTTATAGGCTTTTGGCCAGAGATAAAAGCAATTAACTTGTATTTTGAAAGCTGACAATATATAACATTTATTTTCTTTTTTTCACCTTTTGGTTTCAAATAATTTACAGTTTTATAATGTAGTGATTACATTAAATAATTGTGAGTTTGCAGATTATATATAAATTAGCATTTATAATTATTTAAATATCATCAAAGTAGTCATCTGTATTTTGAACAGGATTACTGTAGTTAACTGAAATTATATCTATAAAATGTAAAAATAAATAAATAAATAAAAACAGTTATTTCAGCATTTTCCAAAGGAACATATATATATTTTTGTTATTTAATTTAACTTGAGGTAGGCTACTAAATAAAGCTGAAATAAAAATGAATGAATAAATGCTATATTGTCATATTTTAAAACAACAAAACTTTAAATAAATAAAATAATAAAAACAGATGTAAAAGCATGAAAAACATAAAAAAGTATAATAAATATAATTCAAAATATTAAAAACTAAAATACTGTCTTGATACTAAAATAACACTGATTTGATATTTGATAAAGAACTAGAGTTACCTGTTAGCTGAAACCTTTCATTAGTAAAAAAAAAAAAAAAAAAGTTTTATAGCAATAATTAGTATAATATAATATAGCATAAGTAGAATATTGTACCACATAACTGTTTATATACAAATATGTAATTTTCAAATTAAATGAAATCATTCCAGCATATGTATTTAGTAAGTACAGACCGTGCTCATCTATTTAAATTAAATAAATCAAGTGGGATGTATTAATGCTTTATATTTCAGATTCATTATTTATAATCCTTATTTTGTGTCTTTTCTGCAGATGCCTGAGAACGCCACACAGCCTATGATGGAGGAAGACACCGAGACCTTTGCCTTCCAGGCTGAGATCGCTCAGCTGATGTCTCTGATCATCAACACCTTCTATTCCAACAAAGAGATCTTCCTTAGGGAGCTCATCTCTAACTCTTCAGATGTAAGTCAATCAATACATTCTCAGTTTATGCACCAGCCTTTGTTCCAAAATCCACAATAACTCAATGCATATCTTCCAAACAGGCATTGGACAAGATCAGATACGAGAGCTTGACAGACCCCAGCAAACTCGACTCATGCAAGGACCTTAAGATTGAACTCACCCCCGATCAGAAAGAGCGCACGCTGACCATCGTGGACACTGGCATTGGCATGACCAAAGCTGACCTCATCAACAACCTGGGCACCATTGCTAAATCCGGCACCAAGGCCTTCATGGAGGCTCTGCAGGCCGGAGCGGACATTTCCATGATCGGTCAGTTCGGAGTGGGTTTCTATTCTGCCTACCTGGTGGCTGAGAAAGTCACGGTCATCACCAAACACAACGATGACGAGCAGTACATCTGGGAATCTGCCGCTGGTGGTTCCTTCACAGTGAGGCCAGACTATGGTATGACCCCTTATGAGTGTTTTATTGGGTTTTTAAAGACTAATAGTACTGGAACTTGACATGTGCATTTGCTTTGGACTTGCAGGCCCATCCCTTGGACGTGGCACCAAAGTCATTCTCTACCTTAAAGAAGATCAATCTGAATATGTTGAGGAGAAGCGCGTCAAGGAAGTCGTGAAGAAGCACTCTCAGTTCATCGGCTACCCCATTACGCTCTTTGTAAGTGCTTGTACTTTGGTGCCAGAACCGCAAACATTGGTTGCTCTCAACTCGAACAAGTAAAGCATCCATTATTGTCTTGCAGGTTGAGAAACAGAGAGAGAAAGAGGTTGACCTTGAAGAAGGAGAAAAAGAGGAGGAGGTGGCGGCCGGCGAAGAGAAAGACAAACCCAAGATTGAGGACTTGGGCGCCGATGAAGATGAAGACACCAAAGATGGCCAGAACAAGAGGAAGAAGAAGGTGAAGGAAAAGTACATTGATGCTCAGGAGCTCAACAAGACCAAGCCCATCTGGACCCGTAACCCTGATGACATCACTAACGAGGAGTACGGCGAGTTCTACAAGAGCCTGAGCAACGACTGGGAGGATCACCTGGCTGTTAAGGTTGGTAGGAATATTGAGTCAAAAATGGATGAAGTTCTTTTTAGGTAGACTAGATGATTAAACCACCAATAATCCTGGTTTTAAACAATCAATCGTTTTGCATTCAAAACACCAATCGTCTTTCTTTTAAACCACCAATCATCTTGTTTTGAAACCACCAATATTCTTATTTTTAAACCACAAATCGTCTTCTTGTTGCAGCACTTCTCAGTTGAGGGCCAATTGGAGTTCCGTGCTCTTTTGTTTGTACCTAGAAGAGCCTCTTTTGACCTTTTCGAGAACAAGAAGAAGAGAAACAACATTAAGTTGTACGTGCGCAGGGTCTTTATCATGGACAACTGTGAGGAGCTCATTCCAGAATATCTCAGTAAGTCTCTCAGGAATTCACTTGCTAACAATTCCTAGAAAATACAATACAATCTAATATCAGTTTGATGTTAGTTCAGATGTTAACGAGTTAAACTTTCCTCCCAGACTTCATCAAGGGTGTGGTGGACTCTGAGGATCTGCCGCTCAACATCTCCAGAGAGATGCTTCAGCAGAGCAAGATCCTGAAAGTCATCCGCAAGAACCTGGTCAAGAAGTGTCTGGACCTCTTCACCGAACTCTCAGAGGACAAAGACAACTACAAGAAGTACTACGAGCAGTTCTCCAAGAACATAAAGGTGTGTGTGCCTTTTGGATAGTTATTGAAATCATAGATGAGATACTTTTGAAATATTTCCAAGCTAAAATTGCTTTTCCCAATTGTAGCTGGGCATCCATGAAGACTCTCAGAACAGGAAGAAACTCTCAGATCTGCTTCGCTATTACACATCGGCTTCTGGAGACGAGATGGTGTCCCTCAAGGATTACGTGTCTCGCATGAAGGACAGTCAGAAGCACATCTACTACATCACTGGTTAGTAGTCGGTTCATTAGTTTTTACATGTTATTCAACACACAATTAAATACAAACCTTTCTCTTCTTCTCCAAAGGTGAGACCAAAGATCAGGTGGCCAACTCTGCTTTCGTAGAGCGTCTGCGCAAAGCTGGTCTGGAAGTGATCTACATGATCGAGCCCATCGATGAATACTGCGTCCAGCAGCTGAAGGAATACGATGGCAAAAACCTGGTTTCAGTGACCAAAGAGGGTCTGGAGCTGCCTGAGGATGAAGAGGAGAAGAAGAAGCAGGAAGAGCTGAAGACCAAATATGAGAATCTATGCAAGATTATGAAAGACATCCTGGACAAAAAGATTGAAAAGGTATGAGACGTTAGCATACTAAACTATGATTTTGAATTGAATAGTCTTCAGAGGCATTAAGTGATAGTGTATCCAAACAGGTCACCGTTTCAAACCGCCTGGTTTCTTCTCCTTGCTGCATCGTCACAAGCACATACGGATGGACGGCTAACATGGAGAGAATAATGAAGTCTCAGGCCTTGAGGGACAACTCCACCATGGGCTACATGACTGCTAAAAAGCACCTAGAAATCAACCCCGCCCATCCCATTGTCGAGACCCTCAGAGAGAAAGCAGAAGCTGACAAGAATGACAAGGCAGTGAAAGACTTGGTGATCCTGCTGTTTGAAACTGCCCTGCTCTCCTCTGGATTCACCCTGGAAGACCCACAAACACACGCTAACCGCATCTACAGGATGATCAAACTTGGTCTTGGTAAGTCGGATAACAGTAACAATCATAGATTTAAACACAAGGGCCTAGTATATCACCCTTCTTAATGCCCATCAAACAAATCAGTCTACCACTAAACTCTTAATAATTAAAGCTTATTATTGGTATCTAGAACTTTTCAAATCATTGGAACCTTTACAATGCATAGTGGGGTAAAAAAAGTTTATTTACATATTTAAAATGTTATTTTAAGAATGATCCACTAAAACATATTAGTCCACCGAATAAAGATTCCTTACTATCCAATATTATCAATGGAACCTTTCCATTGCACTAAAAGTTAGCTGTTTAATGAAAAATTTAAATAAAGGATCATTACTGGCTTTGATGGCTCCACACAAAGGACTAGTATAATTCATAAAGACTTTCAATCGCACTAAAAGTTATTTTTAATGGAAAAAATGTTTCTTTAGATCATTAATAAAACTAATGAAAAAGGTTATTTTAAGAATTGTCCAATTAAAGGTTTTATGGGGGATTCTTCTATAGCCTTTATTGTTAAGGGAGTAGTCACAAATAAAATACTATTGGAGAAATTACTTAATTATATTTAATCTCTTCTCTTTCAGGCATTGATGATGATGACTCTGCTGTAGAAGACATTATTCAACCCACTGAAGAAGATATGCCAGTTCTGGAGGGTGACGATGACAGTTCTAGAATGGAGGAAGTTGACTAAAGAGTTTTAGTGTAAATAACACTAAACTGTTAATGTATTTAATTTATTGTTTTTGTAAAAAACAATTTCCACATCCCAAAGTTATCATTAACAAGCCAATTAAATTTTTAGCAATGTTTTATTTTTGTGTAGTTGCTGTACCAGAAAATGGAATTTTCTGAGCTTTTCTAATATAAGCTGTTTTTTTTGTTTTTTTTTAAACCTGACCTGAATGTTTTTAATAAATGACTAATGATAAATATGGTCTGGAGTCAGTCTTTATTTCCCAAGTAATCTAGAAATTTCATCTCCATCGGTTTTGGCCCCGCCCTGTTTAACGGTTGAAATTGAGGCTGCGGATGATTGGCAGCCAGGCCCCTCCCCCTGCGCCCATAGGAAAGCGTTGAGAAGATTCGAGAGATTTCTGGAGCATCCGCGTTCTCGAACTCTCCCGTAAGGATGTATAAAAGCGCGCCGCTGGCGTAACGCACGCGATAGGATCTCCCAAACTCAGTGACAGCAAAGGAGGAAAACTCTCATAGGCTTAACGGAGAATCGCTTCACAATAATAAACCATTCAAGGTAACGTAAGAATATAGAATCAGAATAACATCCCATTACATTATGATTCAACTTATTTGCCTTTTCACGCGAATGCTGTGAGGATATTCGACGTTTTTTCGCTCTTAATTCATTCGTCAACGTTCTTTTAACAATTGTGATGCTAATACACATTTACAAGGCATTTATTTTACTTGAATCTTAACAAATATGAAGTGTTTTAAATCATTAAGTTGCTGTTAGTATATTTAAATCGGCATATTTCCTAAATGAATGCGTTAAGTGCTAACGTTACGTTAACGTACCAAGAACAAGTCCTCAGACTATCTAGAGACTAACGTTAGAGTTCATCAGTTTTACCTCAGGTAGATTTAGCGACGCTTTTACAAGATTCGCGATCAATAAAAGTGCTTATGAACGCATTCGAGGAAAGTAACAGTTAGACATCATTTTTACACATGCATGCTTATGTTAAAGAGTGCATTTTAAATTGTTGTGATTTTTATACATGCATATTGACGTATGCGTAAAGTTTAACAGAGTGCATTGATGTTTTTAATGACTGAGTTAGTTGCATTGCAGTCCACACAGAGTTAGATCCGAAGTGATGTGCTCCATGTTAATGCACGTCGAGAGTTTGGTAGGTTCCAGAAGCTTGCAATAGCACGTTTGGCCGACAGGAGGCGTTCAGAGTTCGTACAATCTGTTCCCGGACCACGAGCAATCCCTTCAGCTTTGTATATATTAATAGCATTAATGCAGAACCCTTTTGCAATTGAATTAAACCATGCTTTGAGTCTTTAATTGGTTTAGGAAGGTTATACAGTAATGCATGCTACATTAATCAGCCAAAAGCATGCTAAAAAGCAATCCTGGTCATGTATAATAACTCAACAATGTGCTTTGGTGTAGCAGCCTTATTGTCGAATTTTGTGTATATGCTATATATATATTGTTTGTCATGCACAGATGCCGGAAGCACATGACCAGCCAATGGAGGAGGAAGCAGAGACCTTCGCCTTCCAGGCTGAGATCGCTCAGTTGATGTCTCTAATCATCAACACCTTCTATTCCAACAAAGAAATCTTCCTCAGGGAGCTCATCTCCAACTCTTCAGATGTGCGTAACTGTGTCATACATGATTGAGTAATAGTATAGTAAGCAGTAGTAGTACAGTAATAACAATAGCAACATTTCGGACCGCATACTATTATTGACAACACCATGGAAAACCTATTTTGCTGTAAAACTTTTAACAACTAAATTATTAATAGTTAGAAATAGTTAATAATTTTTAAATAACATAAGAAAACATAAAGGCATCATTACGTAAACACTGCATCAGAGAAGTGTTTGCATATTATGATTATTACTGTTACTGGCTGTGTAGTCAGTAATAAATGAACAAAAAATAAGGATGTTACAAGCAATACAACAAATTGCTTTTTAAAGGAATGCAAACTCTGGTTCTTCAGGTATAAACATTGCTTAAGTAAACGTGTTTACGTTTAAGCAGTTTTACATACTGAAAATATACTTAGGCTTGATGCCTTTTTTTAAAGTGATTGCAATTTTATTACTACACTACATTATTACATTGCACTACAAGCAATTTAAAAAATAATAATATTAATTCATATTTATAAATCTTATAAAAAATGGCATGTTGATTTCAAATATTCTTCAATTTAATATTACTTCATGAAAAATGTGTTCAAGGCTATGAGTTATTTTATAAAGTGAGCATTTAAAATTACTGTTTGCTTAAACAATAATCAAAGAAGCAATATAACAGCTTTGTTATATTGAAACAATAGCCTTTTTTCAGTAAGTAAACATTATTTCATTGATAACATTCAAACAGCAAAAATGCATATTACTAATCAAAAATGATTTTGATATATTTACGGTAGGAAATTTACTAAATATCTTCATGTATCTTCTAGGATTTACTTAATACCCTTATGATTTTTGGCATAAAATAAAAATTAATAATTTTTATTTATACCATGTATCGTTGGCTATTGCTAGATAATATATAAGTTTGTCTCTCATGTGATCTAATAAACACATTAAACTAAATGAATTTTTTTTTTTAAACTTTTGATCAGGCATTGGATAAAATCCGCTACGAAAGTCTCACAGACCCAGGCAAGCTGGACTCAGGAAAAGACCTCAAAATCGAAATCATTCCCAATAAGCAGGATCGAACGCTGACCATTGTAGACACCGGCATCGGCATGACCAAAGCTGACCTCATCAACAACCTGGGCACCATTGCTAAGTCCGGCACCAAGGCCTTCATGGAGGCTCTGCAGGCCGGAGCGGACATTTCCATGATCGGTCAGTTCGGAGTGGGTTTCTATTCTGCCTACCTGGTGGCTGAGAAAGTCACGGTCATCACCAAACACAACGATGACGAGCAGTACGCCTGGGAGTCGTCAGCAGGAGGATCGTTCACTGTTAAAGTGGACAGCTGTGAGTGTCGTTTGGTTTAGGGCTGTCAAAAAACTACAATCGAATTTCGTATTTATATTCAGAATGTAGCTGAGGTTTAACAGAGATCTTGCTCTCTGTCCAGCCGAGCTGATCGGTCGTGGCACAAAAGTGATTCTACATTTGAAGGAGGATCAGATGGAGTACATTGAAGAGAGACGAATCAAAGAGATTGTCAAGAAGCACTCTCAGTTTATCGGCTACCCCATCACACTTTTCGTAAGTCGCTAAAATGAGGCTTTCCTCAGCAGCTGTGTCAGCCAAACCACATTTGATTTAAAATAATCACTTAAAAAGTCCCCCAGAGGTCAAATTAATATTTCAATAATTTAGCAGCACATTCGCATGTTTATGCTGCACTGATGTTGAGTAGTGATATGCAGATGAACAAATTAAATGTATATTTTATTTAAGATTTCTTAAACGCACAAATATTTTTCTAATGTTTTTTTTTTTTTTTTTTTATAAAATGTAAAAAATATATAGTTATTTGATTAATGATAAGTTAACTTGAGGTAATGTTTTAGTAATTCAATAATATATTTACACTTTAATAACATACAACGCTCTGTTGTTAATATATGACAGATATGTGGCTAAACAAAATAAAATAAACCTTTCTGAAATATTTATTAAAAAAACGTTATTATATTTTTCTAATATCTTATTTTAATAATTTTTTTATTTAATATAAAAAGACATGAAAAAATATATAGTTAATAGATTAAAGATATGTTAACTTGAGATAATATCTCAGTAATTTAATAATATATTTAAACTTCTCTGATTAATGATATATATATATATCTTAATTATTAACTAATTAAATATTGGTAACATTGGTGAAATGATCTTGTTGGTTTCAGGTGGAGAAGGAGCGTGACAAGGAGGTGAGCGACGACGAGGCGGAGGAGGAGGAGGAGAAGCAGGAGAAAGAGGAGGAGGAGAAGGTAGAGAAGGATGAAGACAAACCCGAGATCGAAGACGTAGGCTCAGACGATGAGGACCATGATGACAAGAGCTCTGACAAGAAGAAGAAGAAGAAGAAGATCAAGGAGAAGTACATCGACCAGGAAGAGCTCAACAAGACCAAACCCCTCTGGACCCGTAACCCTGATGACATCACTAACGAGGAGTACGGCGAGTTCTACAAGAGCCTGACTAACGACTGGGAGGATCACCTGGCTGTTAAGGTGCAGAAACCATTCATAACTGAGTCTAGAGAAAATCTTAACTAAAACTATAGTGTATTAAGGAGAAGAAAATAACACTTGTGTCTTCTTAATACAAATACTTTACGCATACGCGCATAGTGCTATAAAAATGATTCATTGCAATTTTTGTTTTGATTAACTTTAAGTACTAAAATGACTACAAATAATCCAAAACTAATGAATAAAACATTAATAAACCATGTAGACATGGACAAAAAGAATAAAATCGACAAAATGACAATGCAACATGCTGATAATCAAAATGTTTATCGTTGCATTACTTATCATATTTTAAGAAATGCTAAGCTTCGCTCTGTCTGTTTATTTCCTCGCAGCACTTCTCTGTGGAGGGTCAGCTGGAGTTCCGCGCCCTGCTCTTTGTGCCTCGCAGAGCTCCGTTCGATCTCTTCGAGAACAAGAAGAAGAAGAATAACATCAAGCTGTACGTGCGCAGGGTCTTTATCATGGACAACTGCGACGAGCTCATCCCAGAGTATCTGAGTAAGTCTCTGAATCCAACACAGAATAATGCAGATACCAGGCTTTCCCACAAACTTAAAGCTTTAGAGCTGTATGTTTTGCTCGGCCTTTAATTTGATCCATCTTTTCTTCTCCAGACTTCATCAAGGGTGTGGTGGACTCTGAGGATCTGCCGCTCAACATCTCCAGAGAGATGCTTCAGCAGAGCAAGATCCTGAAAGTCATCCGCAAGAACCTGGTCAAGAAGTGTCTGGAGCTCTTCACCGAACTCTCAGAGGACAAAGACAACTACAAGAAGTTCTACGAGCAGTTCTCCAAGAACATGAAGGTGAGTATCCAGATCACATATCCAATAAACAGACACAGGAGCTTTGTTGTAAAAGGGCTTCAACTCAAGTCGGCATTATTTTTAAAGCACTGAAAGTCTCTACTAAATAACATCTTTTAAATAAATTGTCAGTGAACATGGCAATAAATATTAAATATTTATATTTTGTTGTCAGCTGGGCATCCATGAAGACTCTCAGAACAGGAAGAAACTCTCAGAGCTGCTTCGCTATTACACATCGGCTTCTGGAGACGAGATGGTGTCACTCAAAGACTATGTGACTCGAATGAAGGACAGTCAGAAACACATCTACTACATCACTGGTGTGCAAGCCTTGACCTCACTATGCTCTGGAGATCACTGTAGTAATGACTTCAACTAACGTCTGCCTGCTTCTTCTCCAAAGGTGAGACCAAAGATCAGGTGGCCAACTCTGCTTTCGTAGAGCGTCTGCGCAAAGCTGGTCTGGAGGTGATCTACATGATCGAGCCCATCGATGAATACTGCGTCCAGCAGCTGAAGGAGTTTGAGGGCAAGAACCTGGTATCTGTGACCAAAGAGGGTCTGGAGCTGCCTGAGGATGAAGAGGAGAAGAAGAAGCAGGAGGAGAAGAAGGCTAAGTTTGAGAACCTGTGCAAGATCATGAAAGACATCCTGGAGAAGAAAGTTGAGAAGGTAAAGATCAAATTAACCAGGGTTGTTCAGTTTTTATAACCAAACATCATCCTAAATTGCATAGTTTCATGTATAAAAACTATGCAGTATATATATTTTATATATAAATTATTTTAGTGACATTTATTTATCATTTATTTCTCTATTTATTGATTTAGTTCTATATGTCAAATTTTCTTTGTTTATTTTCAATTTATGTATTTATTTTAAACTTATTTATAAAATATGTAAAATATTAACATGGGAATGGAAAACTTTTTGTTCTATTTTATTTAAATTCATATTGAATTTATATATTGACATTAAATTTCACTCAGGGTAAAACTGTATTGTTATCTGTATTATTGACCAATTTTATTTATTTAGCTGATTTATTTTTTATTATTTTTTATTATTATTTTATATTTTTTATTTGTAATTGAATTAATATATCATTATTAAACTCATATATTGCTAATAATTTATTTTAATAAATTCACTGCATTCCTAAAAGGTTGCTATGTATATTTTAAGGTATAAAGACCTTATATATGTGTGAAAAATTCAAGTTATAAATCCACATAATGGATTTAATATATAGTTTAATTATATAGTTTCAATTACATTTACATTTTCCCTCACACTATAGTATTATACTGTTATCTGTACAGTACTTTATTGTCTATTTATTGCGATCTCATTTATATTTATTCAGTCTGATATGAATTTTAATAATTGTGATCTTTTTTGTATTTAAATTATTTATGCAGTGAATTTAAATGATATAAATGGCAGCTATATATTTTCATGTATAAAAAAATAAAATAAAATTAAAAATTAATCAGAAAGGAAATATTTATTTTAATCATATGTTTACCTAGATTAATCTTTAATACTGATTTTCTCGTTTGAAAACCCCTAAATGCATTGCATTTGTGCACATTTACGCATTTCATGTGATTGCTTACTACTCTGATTATTCCTGCGTCAGGTCACCGTCTCAAATCGCCTGGTTTCTTCGCCCTGCTGCATCGTCACAAGCACATACGGCTGGACGGCCAACATGGAGAGGATCATGAAGGCCCAGGCCTTAAGGGACAACTCCACCATGGGCTACATGGCGGCCAAGAAGCACCTGGAGATCAACCCTGATCACCCCATCGTCGAGACGCTCCGCCAGAAAGCAGAAGCTGACAAGAACGACAAATCTGTGAAGGATCTGGTGATCCTGCTGTTCGAGACGGCGCTGCTCTCATCGGGCTTCACGCTGGACGACCCACAAACACACTCCAACCGCATCTACAGGATGATCAAACTCGGACTAGGTGGGTCAGAGACTCAATGTTAGAGGCGTTACGGTATTAGCAATATTGCAGTATCGTGTCATCATGGGCACATGACGATAGGACAAAGGCTATCATAACGGTCAATCTAAGGGCAATTATGAAACTGAATGCAGTGAACTCGTCTATTCAATTTAGGGCATGTTTGGCAACACAATCCTGGCTGATAAATACAGCTTTTCACTAGATTTGTTGCGAGGCGTTTTTGTTTCGTAAGCTGGAGTTTTCCTTCGAAATAAAAGTTTTTTTTTTATTTTTAGGGAAGAACATCGGTCGAAGCTCTATTTTTTTAACTCTCAGAGTGCATTATACTGAACAATGTAACCTTAAAATTTTTGTTCCTTTATTTATTTTCGAATTCTTAATTTTTTATTGTTTTATATATCATTCTGTAGACTTCATATTGCGATATTATCATGCAGTGTTTCCCAAACATTGATTAATTTGTGGCGATGCCAGCAATATCAAAACTGACTGCCACAAATAGATTTTTCAAAAGGCTTTGACTTCGTTGAATAAACATGAGCCACTGCACGTTTGAAAATTCTGGTTCTGGTGTTTTTATATCACTGTATTTCTGAAAGGAAACCAAACTGTCTTCAGAAAGCTTAGGATGTAATTTTTTAGTGCATCTTGCACAAAATGTCTGATAAAGCAGCTTAGAGCTGAGGGCTGCTTTGTGTACACTGTTACCAGGGAAACCTAATCTCTACCATGGCAACAGCGCCTCACGCTGCCAGAGAATGAATTTGCACATGCCGCCACAAATAAAGTGCAGGTCTGTGGGAAACACTGTCATGTCGTGAGATTTTGATATGGTCACATCCTTGCTTGACATGCATGAGATTGCAATAGGAAAGCAAACATCTTCATTCTTTTTCTGTCTATTTCAGGCATCGACGAGGACGATCTGTCCACAGAAGAGCCCAGCTCGGCTCCAGTTGAGGAGATGCCTCTGCTGGAGGGAGACGATGACACGTCTCGTATGGAGGAGGTCGACTGAGATGGCCCGGCCATTCCTGTTTATAGCTCTGTAAAAAGATTATTGTTCAGATTATAATTTACTCTTGTTCTTGACCACATCGCAGTTCCTGTTCATTCCAGTTCGGTTGGTAAAGCTTACAGAAACCTCTCGTCATTCCCTTTTTTTATATTTTTATTTTTTGGGTTGTGTATGCACGTTGTTTTGTATTTATTGATTAACATTCCAGTGTTGATTTTGAGTTTTTTAAGGGACACTGATACTGTATTATTGACATGAATGGATCCAGAAATAAAGCTTGCCATATCAGATCATTTGATGCCCGTGTGTTCATGATGCTCAAATAAAACACTCCTTTAGGTTACATTAAACAACAAAACCATTGTGTGTTAAGAAATTGAAGGGTCTTTTAGGACCTTTACAGTTTTTTGACTGTAAATTTGATTGAACATGCAATTATGTATTGTTAAACATTTCTAGAATCAAAAAAAATATTGACTCACCCATCAACTTGAAAACACGAAGTGTAAAAACCTTTGAAGTTGCCACACAAAAACATAGTTACATTCAAAGTGCAAACTTCAAAGCCATCCTGACTAGACACATTAAAACATGAACTGTATAAATAGTTTTTTTTAGCAGTCCTAAAAATATTGACCCATCATTTTGAAAACATAAAATTACAAAAAACATAGAAGATACATAAACATGAAAATGCTTTTAAAAAGGTTTATAAAAATATTTCATTTATTCTTAACTAAACTAAAATGTTTAAAAACACGTTTAAGTTACTTAACTTTAAAAAGGTTTAAAAACGTTATTTATTATAAATTGCTGCTAAAAAAAGTATAAAAACTCAAATATAATGTAAAGTGTTACTTAAAACGTTTTGTTTAAAAACTAAAAATGTTTACAGTCACACTTCTTTATGTTACTAAGGAAGAAGCTACAGCAAAATGTTGTTAAAAAAATATTATTGTAAATGGTTACTAAAAATACATAGAAAATAGTTGACATCTGTTCCAATGTACTGTAACTGTTATCTGTAGAGAGACAGAGAGTGTCCAGCAGATGGCAGCAAAACAATACAAAATACAATTTACATTTCAAAAGCTTGAGACATCATGAGTCCACAAAGACAGGATAAATAATATAATATTTACAACGCACTCATTATTGAATGCCAACATCGAGCAATTAATGCTCTCCTTAGTGCAAAATAATAAAAGCACATCATTGAATTAAAAGAGCGCTCTGTGAAAAGTAATTTCATCATCAAAATCAAACTAAAGCCGAAGTGCATCAGAAAGTAAGATGCAGATTGAGTTTAAACACATCATAATGTGTTCAGTTTAATTTGCCAAACACACACACACACTGACTGACTGACAGCGGCTCTCATTGACTGCCTGCAGGCTGGAAACACACGCGTATGAGTGCCATGCCGAATAAAACCAAGAAAGACAAGGTGAGACACAACCTGCCGTGTTTTAATGCGGAGGAAAACCTGTAAAAGTGCGCAAAATGCGGATTTATACTAAAGTCGAAGCGGCAGATTAGTTGCAGCTCTCAGCTCGAGTCATTAGCAAGTATGCTAACTCCAGCTTTGCCCATCCTAAAGTAGCTTTCGTCGCCCTGGGTTTCACTCTAGGTTATTAACTTTAAACGGTTTACACCCCTGGAGGCCAAACAAAGCACTTTACGCGACTTTACATGTGTATTTGTGAGCAGTTTATTTTGTCGGTTTTCAGTTTCGCGGCGAGGCTAACTTTAGCCTGTTAGCGGAGTAATAGAGATGATTTATCGTTTGTTGAAATATTCCTTTCACCCAAATGCGAGCTGAATTGTCCAAAACGCTTTTCTGTCAAAATAAATAGCATGCGTTTTGTTAAATTTGGTATTGGAGTACAGATTTGGACATTAAATACTTAAGCCGGATTGCTAATGTTAGCTGTCAGTGAGATGGTTTGTTTTTATTAACGTTAACTAACCCGATAATGATTAATTTCTGTTTTTTATTGAGGGGGAAAATCTAAGCACAAACTTTTATGTTGTTGGTTTTTTCCCTTATAGGATTCACCAAAATCTGCAAAAGTGAGCAAAACAGGAGGGCAGGAGAACTCAGAGCATGAGGTAACGTACTTTACTAAAATGTGTTATTTTATATTTATTTAAAATTATGTTATATACATTATAGCTGTTATCTGCAATGCAAATGATAAAAATGAGATGCATGTGTCTCATTGAATTATTTTAATGAAGAGATGTGGGCTTAACTGTTCTGTTTTGTTTATTCAGATTATGTCCAGGCTCTTTTTTTTTTTGTTTTTTTTGGTACACTTGGTTAAAATGTGGCCATAGATTAAAGGTCAGAAGTGCTATGTTATGCATTGATGCTTTGTAGCAGATTTATGAATGAAAATGTGTAGTTACAGTTATAGGATTTTAACATGCTTTCTTCTGTTCATGCATACTCCTATTTAAAAACCGAACATTTTGATGTTGATTCATGCAAACGTTTTTGCAACAACAAGCTAGATGCTTTTGTGAGCTGATCTGTAGTCAGTTTACTGTCAGTAATGCAGTATGGCTGATAGATGCCTGAAACATCGCAAATGCATTGACTGCTACTGTGATGAAAATGTGCATATAAAAAAAAAAAAAAGTAAAAATGTGCAACCTTGTATTAAAACCAGAACCCCTAAAAAGTAATAAAAATGTTTATTAGTCATAAATTGTAAATAGAAATATGCTAAAAGTGTGCAACTATTGTCAATTGTTATATAATATAGGCCTAATGTAAAAAAAAAAAGTTTTTAAAAAGGTTGGAAACAATTAATCGCTATTTATTTTGTATGCATAATGTATGTGTTATGTGTATATTTATTATGCTTTTACAAATGCATGCTTGTATATATTTCAGAAAAATATGTTTATGTATTAAATATATTTATAACATAAATTTAACATAAAATTATATGAATCCAAATGCATACATGTAAATAAATAAATAAATATATATTTATATATATACACACACACACACACATATATACACACGTAATATACACTGTACACCCACATATACTATATAAACAAAAGCTTTTAGTTTAGATCTGGTTTTATTTATGTATAATATATACATGTAAATGTACATGCATGTAATTTTTTTCAAAATATATGCTATATGCATGTTTTATATATATAGTATACACAGTACATCCATGGACATTATGTAACCAAAAATAAAAAAATAAATACATACATAAATAAAACAATAATGGCAATACACATAAATGCTTAAAAATTGTAAAGCTTATTTTATTATATAACATTGAAGTTATATGAGTAGTTATTAAAACTTATATTATATAACATTTAAAGTAGTGCTTCAAATAAAAAAAATGTTTACAATGTGCAACTTTATTGTTTAAACTTTATTGTTGCGAAAAAGTTAAAAATGTTGAAAAGACACGTTTGAACAACTGTAAAAAAAAAAAAAAGTAATTAAACAATTTTTTTTAATCCTGAATTGTTAAGTGTTGTTAAAAAATATATAATACAAAAAATATGATACTGTATCAAGTAAATACTGTATTTACATTGCATCTTTTCTAAAGATATTTAACTTCAACGATGTTTGCAGATCTGATTCGGTTTAGCCCTATTTAGTGTTTTTAATTGTTTGCAAAAATGCATGAGCACGTTAAAAATCAAATGTTTTCTTGTGACTTGCTCCTTGTTGGAGAGCTGAGTATGTGAGGTGTTTTTCTCCATCAGGGCTCGAATAAGAAGGGCGCTAACAACGTGCCTCCGACCACTCAGCTGCTGAAGGGCAAAGCGTCCGGGTCTCAGACTCCGCTGAAGAAGGAGAAGAGGCCGAGCTCGTCCCGATTCAGTCTGAGCAACAACCGAGAGCTGCAGAAACTGCCCGCCTTCAAAGGTGAGACGCACTGATTTGATGGGGTGATGAAAAGAGTTCCGCAATGTTATTGGTGAATATTGCGAAGCCCCGCCCACATGGGCTCGATTACATCCTCAGAAAAGGAAAGTCGTCTATGCACACGCATACAGTAAATATTTTGCATTTGTGTTAACATGTATAAATATATATATATTAATATAGTGTATATATAATAAAACAAAAGATTGTTTACATAATGTGTGTGTACTGTGTATATTTATTATGTATATATATAAATGCACATACATGCATGTATATGTTTCAGAATATTTGTTATTTATATATGTAATGTATTTATTGATGATATAAATGATATGAATATAAATATAGACAAATAAATATATGTAAATATCATTTGTTTTTAAATATGTTGTATGTGTGTGTAGTTATATATACATAATAAATACACACATGTATGTTATGTGAACCAAAACTTTTTTATTTTGGATGCTGGTATTAGTTTGGCAGCTCTAATTATGGAAATATACTAAATATATAAACATAACATATTCTGCTTAAATGTATACATGTTTGCTTGTGCATTTATGTAAACATAATAAATATACACGGTACACAAACATATACTGTATAAACACAGACTTTTATTTTGGATATGATAAATTGCAATTAATGGTTACAGCGCTAAGAGAAATGATCTAAAACAAACAAAAGCCAGAGATCAAAATTATGATGACCCGAAGAACATGTCTGAGTCTGAGAGAAGCACTTGCTGGGCTGTTTTTTCTAAAAAATTGTTAAAATTTAAAACAGCTGTTTTCTATGTAAATATCAGATAAACTGTAATTTATACGTTAAATTTCCAGCATCATTACTCCAGTCTTCAGTGTCATGTTATCCTACAGAAGTCATTCTGATTTCTGCTCAAGAAACATGTCTGATTATTATCAGTGTTAAAAACCGTTGCGCTGCACAATAGGTTTGTGGTAACTGTGATGCATTTTATTTTTCAGGATTCACAGATGAATAGAAAGTTCAAAAACAGCACTATTTGAAATAGAAACGTTTACTTTTACTGTCACTTACGATCAATTCAATGCATCCTTGATGAATAGAATAATTTCTTAAAAAATATACAGACCCTTAACGTTCAATGGTAGTGTTTATTGCTACAAAAGATTAAGAGAAATAACTGAAGGAAATGCAACCTTTTTCTTCACAGGAATAAATAATTTTCTAAAGAAATTTAAACCTAAAAACCATTGAAATTAAATTGCAATGATATTTTACAATATTACATTTTATTCTGTATTTATAATCAAATAAATACAGCCTTGATGAGCATGAGAAACAGTGTGTGTGTGTGTGTGAATAGCCAATCTTATGATCATTTTATACACACACACACACACATATATATATATATATTTATAACCATTTATTTTAATATTGTCACATTTTGAATGTCGGAGCGACAGCATGTACATTTTTTATAGTTATTAATTTATTAATTTAGCAAATGTTTTTTTTTCTAATGCATCTAATTAAAAAGGAACAAAATTAGCAATTTGATATATGGCCTAATGAGGACAGAATTGAAAGAATGACACTTTAACAGTGCTTTGTGTGTTTTATGATGCTTTTGAGCGTCAGTCATTTTTATTTGCAGTTGTGTGTAAAACACGCAAACTTAGTATTTACTGGAAGCTAGAAAGGAATGCTAGAGTGAATGATGACAGAATGATCATGTTTGGCTGAACTTATCCTTTAATAAAACTAATATCAGGTGCATAGACAAATAGCTGGCGTTATGAAGAAGCTGCTTTCACATCCTCATTTGTGGTGTGTCATACTTTCATAAAATACATGATCTTCCCCTTTGCACTTTTATTATATTTTATTGTATATATTTCCCTTTTTGGGAACCAGTTATTGATCCTGTGTGTGTGTGTATATG
>JAUMHG010000067.1:17870792-17887453 GCA_032359395.1 Enteromius anoplus | reverse complement strand
TGGACACTAGAGCAATAAAAAAAGTATTTTAAATATCATCCTAACCATATTTACATAGTATGTGCTTTTTTTTTTTTACATATTCAATGAATAGCTTTTTAAATGGCACAGGTTCATTTTTGTGTGTGTGTTTGTGTGTGTATAAGTGTGTGTGTGTGTGAGAGTGTATTGTAGTGTTTTGCACTACTGATGTTTTAGAGAGTCACCCCTTCACTGCTGTGTGCTTTTTTTCTGGATTGTGGCTGATGTGTAGATTGTATGCACAAAAAAACTCTGTATTTTCATATTTTTGCAAATTTCCCATTCATTTCCTATGGCCGGCCATTTCTGACCGAAGGCCCCGAGTGTGACTATTTTTTTTTACGACCACTTAGACTTTTCAAATCCTGTCCCCATTTTGTTTGTGTGTGCATATACCAAGTACCATGAAAGTCACTAAGTTTTGTACCATTCCGATGAAGCTACGATTTTTAATAATAATAAAAATTAAAAAAAACGGTCAGTACTGACCAAAGAACCCCAGTTTCTCAGCATTTCGATTTTTCTGTACCCTCAGATTCCAGATTTTCATATAGTTGTATCTCGGTCTCAATTTCAGAAAATGAACACTTACGACTGGTTTTGTGTCCAGGGTCACATTTATTATTATTTTTCTGTTGTATTTACTTCACCACAAAATAATTGTTATCAGTTTGAAAGCATCAGAAGTGACTAAAAATGTAATCGCGTCACGTTTGAAAGCATTGATGCATCCCAGACATTACTGAAGAGCCGCCCACTCATCTGTCAGTCTCTGTGCTTAAATAAATCAACGCTGCTGGTCAAGTGCAGCTTTAAAGGAAACCACGTGATATAAACGTTCAGAAAACCCCAAAATATACTGGAAGTTTGTCTGACGTCAATAAAGCAGGAAAAACCCTGCAGCTGCGACATCACTTTAACCCTGGAAAGCCTGGAATATGAAATAATAGTCTGCCTTTTTGTTAGTTTGTTTATTTTTTTTCATATTTGAGTATCATAATTGACACATTAATATATTAAGAAAGTGCAGGAAATACAGCTCAGATTTATTCAGAGGCTCAAACTGAGCAGTTTGGTACAGATGCTGATTTTTATGTGATAAATTCTGTTGCTTGTGATATAAATCATTGATAGATACTGACATAAAATGACCTAAATATGTATATGTCTTAGATTTAAATGATCCAAACATAAATAATGCAATGCTGACTGACATCTCTTTAGAATATGTGAGATGTTTTTGGAGGCTTGTGAAGATCATCGCTCTGCTGAGGAACAGGGAAAGTAAAGCTTCTGGAAACAAACGCTCCTCAAAAGATCCCGAGGATCAGATTTGAGACGCACTGATTCTTCTAGAAAGTGATTGATGGAGAATCAAGTAAAGCTGAGCTGCTTCAGTCCAGTAAGAGTTCATCTGGAGTTTCTACAATCACACTAAAAGAGCTACTGAGTACAAAATGGAAAAAACAGAAACCACGGGGAGATAGAGTGAAAAACAGCAAAGTCTTGATAATTTATGTTTTTCCTTCCAGTGTGTAGATGTTAGTGCTGAATTAACCCATCTCTCCGTCCCTGTAGATGTTCCTCCCGCCGAGCAGGAGAAGTTATTCGTGCAGAAGCTGCGTCAGTGCTGCGTTCTCTTCGACTTCATCTCTGACCCACTGAGTGACCTGAAATGGAAGGAGGTGAAGCGGGCGGCGCTCAGCGAGATGGTGGAGTACATCACTCACAACAGGAACGTCATCACCGAACCCATCTATCCGGAGGTGGTGCACATGGTGAGTACACACAGCACAGAAGTACTCATCAGCAGCACAGGTATATTTGTCGCAGTAGACAACATTACATTGTATGGGTCAGAATTATACAAAATGATGCGTTAAAAATCATTAGGATTTTAAGTAAAGATCGTGTTCCATGAACATATTTTGTACATTTCTCACCGTAAATGTATAAAAACTATATATAGTAATATGCATTATTAAGATCGTCTTTTGGACATCTTTAAAGGCGATTTTTCTCTATATAATTTTTTGCACCCTCAGATTGCAGATTTTCAAGTAGTTGTATCTCAGCCAAATGTTGTCCTATCCTAACTAACCATACATCAGTGGAAAGATTATTTATTCAGATGAGGTATAAATCTCAATCGAAAAAAAAAAAAAGACTGGTTTTGTGCTGTAGGGTTTAAGACTTGATTTCTAGACTTCTTGAAGAAAACGAATGAATATCCTCATTCTCAGGTCATACGAGATCAGGATGAGTTTGTTTCTCGATTGTGAATGAGTGCCGTCAGAATGGGTGTCCAAACATCTGATAAAACACAATAATTCACAGCGCTCGAGAAGAAGAGAAAAAGATTAAACTAATCCAGCTTAAGACATTTTCAACCAAGACATTTGTGTGTAATGTCATTCTGACATCACTCATTCACTGCAGAGCATCCATTGCTGCAAAAGTTTTCCAAATCCGTTCCTCTGAAGAACCAAAAATTGCACATTTTGATCTAGAGAAGTCTAAGAAGTGGATATCAGCTAAAACAGCCATACAAGGTTGTGTCGGCTCCTCCGAATCAGATCTGTTGTTTCGCCGTCCTTTTAAGGTTTTTTTTTTTTTTGTCCGACAGCTTTGCGTTTAGCAGCAGAGCGTGGATTGACCTGCGTTTGGCCTCGGTGCTTCTGCCAGCTGTAGTTATTCCAGCGCTGAATTACATCTCTTTGATATTTATTAGAGCCCACAGCTGATGTTAAGCCCAAGCCTATCGAAGTGCAAATGGACTTACGAAATAAGCATGATAATATGTTCTCAAGCACATTTCCTGCATCACGTACCCTTAAACACACGCACACACACACTTTGATGATTAAAGCCAAGAACTTCAAAGTGCTGCGTTCGGGAGGATTAAAACCTGTGCTTCTGATTATTTGTGCATGTGCTGCCACGTTTTATTAATCAGCAAGCTGAATGAACGCATCATCGATGAAGACTTACTCCTTTAGTCTGTTCTCAGTAATCAGATATGCTTCTATATGCACGCTTCTTTCAGTTTGCGGTCAACATGTTTAGGACGTTACCGCCATCATCCAACCCAACCGGAGCAGAGTTTGACCCCGAAGAGGACGAACCCACGTTAGAAGCAGCCTGGCCTCACCTGCAGGTGAACACCTGGACGTTTATAATAAATGAATAATTCCACCCATCAGGGATGCATTACATTCATCAGAAGTGGCAGTGAAGTAATAAAAATAAAAAATTCTGTCATCGTTTACCCCAGGAAGTTCCTAATCTGGATGAGTTTCATTGTTCTGCCGAACACAAAGGAAGATATTGCGAAAAAAGTTTGAAACCGGACTATTTTGGGTTACCATTGACTTCCATAGTAGGGAAAAAAACACTATGGAAGTCAATGGTGAACCAATCCAAAAGATCTTCCTTTGTTTTCGGCAGAACAAAGAAACTCAAAACTCGAGGGGGAGTAAACTATTCCTTTAAGTTTAGGTATTGGGTATGATTAGGGATGTACAATAAGGTCATGTCAAATAAGGCATTAATATATGCTTAATTAGCACTACTAAATGGCTAATATTCTAGTAATAAGCTACTAATAGGTGTAACCGTTAAATAAAGTGTTACCAACTTGGTTTCAAGTAAATGCTGTTCTTTTTAATATTTTCTTAATCTGTGAGTCCTGATAAATATTGTGAAAATAATAAATAAATGTTTCTTGAGCAGCATATTAGAATGATTTCTGGAGAATCATTTGACACTGGAGTAATGCACCTGAAAATGAAGCTTTGATTGCAGAATTTAAGTTTTAAATTGTAATAATTTTAGCAATTTTTACTGTATGTTTGATCAAATAAACGCAGCCTTGGGGAGCAGAACAGACTTATATCAGAAACATTTGAATGGTGCATATATAATGTAATAATTATGTTAACAAAATCTTTTTATTGCAATATTGTTTTCACTGCAATACAGTAAAAATCCTATAAATAATGTCAATAGCGTGTGCACTTATGTGGATGTTTTTGAATTATAATGAAATTGGTAGTAGTAGTAGTGATATTGATTTATCGATACAGTATAATTGACTGCTAATTTACTTATGAATGCATGGTTTTACATTTTAAAATGCACCTTTCAAATACATATTTTTCTTTCCACAGCTCGTCTATGAATTTTTGCTGCGGTTTTTAGAATCACCAGACTTTCAGCCAAACATAGCGAAGAAGTACATCGACCAAAAGTTTGTGTTGCAGGTGTGTTTAAATATGTGTTAAGGTTCATTTGTTTGGTTCACTTCGCTTATTATTGAATAAATCATTAAAGTCAGTTAATCGTTACCATTAAAATAATTAATTTCTCATGTAAGACTCCACAAATACCATGTGCAGTTTTATTTAATATACTTAATAAATGTGTTTATACGTTCCCTGCATTAATATGTTTTCGGTTTGGCAAGTGTTTATATGTTGGGGGGCAAGTACATGTGCATGATTACACAAGACTTGTGTGCTAAAAATGGATCGGTTCACATCCGATAAGCCTGATTAACGGGTGTCTGATTTGATTGCAGCTCCTGGAGCTGTTCGACAGTGAAGATCCTCGAGAGCGTGACTTTCTGAAGACCACTCTCCATCGCATCTATGGGAAGTTCCTGGGTCTCAGAGCGTACATCAGGAAACAGATTAATAACATTTTCTATAGGTGAGACTGCAAAATATTACCCAGGGCTTGCAATGCGTTTAAATCTTATAGAGTGCAGGCAATATTGCAAACTATTAGTCAAAAGAAATGTACAAAAGGGATTTTATGTCCATAGAAGGCAGGTTAAATATAAGTAAAACAGTCTTACTGACAAGTGGGTGAAATCTAGGATAGTGGCAAAATAACATGTAACATTAGATCTAATTAGAATTTTTAATATTTCATAAGTAGATTTTTTTCCTTATATATACACACACTCACATGCATATATATATATACACACACACACACACACACACACACACATAAAAAATATACACAGTACACACATATTATGTAAACGCGATGAATCATTTGACAGCACTAATATAAAAGTTGTTTAAATAAGTTGCTTTTTTAAATTAGTATTATTTTTGTTTTAAATAAGTTTTATATTTTGGCCCACAGCCCTCAGTTAATTTAGGTTTTTTGGCAGATTTTAAGGCTTTTGGGAACTCTACAATATGATTTTATTGATTGATATATAATATCTGTCATAAATCTTTTATAAATTGATATACAATGTGTTTTATCTCCACACAGGTTCATCTATGAAACAGAACATCATAACGGAATAGCAGAACTACTGGAAATTTTAGGAAGGTTTGAAACTTTTTTTGTTAAATTTTTATATATATATAAACATAAAATATGTACACAGTGCACACACATATTATGTAAACCAAAAAACAATTTGTTTGGATGCGATTAATCGTTTGACAGCACTAATATAAAAAGTGTATATAAAAGTATGTTGTGTATAAAAGTAAATATATTAATATGAGATTAATTTGATTATTGTGATGTTGCTTAACCAAATGGCATTATAATAATGAAATATAATGATATGATATAATAATGATATTACTGTTTTGTAAACACACTAGTTTGCATTTCAGAGTGTGTTCATACGGTCTTGATCTGATGTCTCTGTTCTAGTGTGTTTGAAGCCTCGCTCATGAAGGGTTTGTGATTATTCACCGTTGCAGCGGGATTCATGTTTTATTTTCTCTCTTTTCAACCAGCATCATTAACGGCTTCGCCTTACCGCTGAAAGAAGAGCACAAAATCTTCCTTTTAAAAGTTTTGTTACCTTTGCATAAAGTCAAGTCCCTCAGTGTTTATCACCCACAGGTAAGATCTGGAGATTATATCCATTCTTGTGTCAGTTTGTTGGAAGAAGTTTGTTTTCTTTTTGACATGACACTGTTTTTTTTCATTCTAATAAAGCATAGACACACACACACATTATTGTAATGCATATCAATGTTATTATTCATATAATCCTATAATAACAAATAAATGTAAATAGTCCCGTCAAATGATTAATCTAATCTAAAAAGTGTTTGTTTACATAATATATTTATATATTTTTTAAAATATTTACACATAAACATTTATACATTTATATTCTTCTATTTTATATTAAACATAAATGTATTTAACAAACATAACATAATAAATATACACTGCATGCACACATATTATGTAAACAAAAACTTCTATTTTTGATGTGATTCATCTTTTAACAGCACTAAAACAAAGACATTTATGTTAATACATAAATAATTTCTTGAAAAAAAATTGTAAATGTATACTTTAATATTAATATCTTAATCTGCTTAAATTAAATTAGAGTCTCATGCAGGAAAATCTAATTAAATCTAAAATTAAACGTCCATATGCATTATATTAATAAGAATTCTGTTCTTATCTTAATGATTATAAAAACTAAACTTTCAATTCTTTTCTTCTTATTATTATTCAAAAGTACAAATTTCTCCCTCATTGTTTAGTGTTTGAAGATGCTGATTGACTGATGTAGTTTCTCTTCTTTAGCTGGCTTACTGTGTGGTTCAGTTTCTAGAGAAGGACAGCACACTTACTGAGCCGGTAAGTTTTAGCTCCATCTGCTGTTCACTTTCTCCACTCTGTCTAAAGTAGGGCTGCACGATTTGGGAAAAATGTCCCATTGCGATTATTAAAGTCAAAATTGCGATTGAGATACGATAAACAAGTGGTTTGACTCAACTTGCTTGTTATCAAGGAAAATGCACACACAGATTTCTCAACTGAAATTAAAACTAAATTGTACAAAATTTGTTTTGTGTGTCACACTCACCATATGAAAAAATAAATAGCATAAAAAAGACACATAATTTACACGAGTTTTTGGCCCAAACCTCAAACGTCTATTAAATAAAAAAAATAGAGGCATTTGTTAGCCTTAAGATTAGTTTTTCAATTCAATTATTCAATCCAAATACACTTTATTGTTGGAATTCTTTCCAAAAGTTTGTCTTGGATCTCAAAGTGTATCCTATTCAAATTTAGCATCTGCACGCAAGCCTGCTGTTGCCTGGCAAATTATAATATTTATTATAGAAAATGTGAAAAGGGTCAGACATCATTTTTCCTGACACATATTGAAAACTTTGCTCAAGTTTATTGTGGGAACTATAATACAGACCGTCTCATAACAATGTATTCTGGAAATGACATAAATCCAAGCACACAGTGTTTGGAGAAGAACCCTGGAAAATACGACAGAAAGATGCTTGTCTGTAGCCTACTGCAGTACAAGCTACGCCAGACAAACGCTGCCAGTGTGAAAGCACAATCGGTGCGCGCTGCACTGCTTCCAGGCTGCTTATGCGTGCGGTGTAAAACCGGCCTGTTTAATGCGCCGCTTAATTCGCGCTGCAGGATGTTTAATTTAATTTTAGTCAGTATTTTGTGCAAAACTTACCTTTTTGTATACTCTTTTAAAACTATGACTTATTTTAAAAAGTGCTCTTCTTGAGTATACAAAAGTTTACAGAAATAGTCTTGAATTTTAAAAGTTGGATTTTTCTTTTTTTCCTCTGCATTATTGCCGCTGGATTATTACTGATGAGATCAAGACAGTGGCAGCTTTAACAGGCTGCATTCAGAGTAATGCACATAAGTTTCGTATAAAAGCATTTGAAAATGCAAGTGCATTAAACCACAGCCGCTTCAGGACAAACACAAAGCGTCTGTCAGCGAGCAGGTTTCCTGCATCTGATACCAATGCATTCCAAAGGGTATATAAAAAACATATCTACATTAAATCGCGACGGATGGAAGCACACACAGTCCAGCAACTTGCACGTATCTCAGTGCAAATTCTGTGCAATGAAACCCGGTGCGTCTCGAGCACGCACATGTGCTATATGTGGGAAAAACATTGATTAAGAATTTTTCAGAATCGTTGAAGAGAGAATTGCGTTGCATCGATTTTTTTTTCCCCCACCCCTATTCACCATGGTATTTGTGATTATACTACTTGTAATAAATCTGAATGACTATATTAATGCATGCATACAGAGCGCGTGATCCAGCTCCCAACCCAACTTTGTGAATAGATTAACGGGGACATTTTTTTTTATCGCGCGATAAGAGTCTCGCGTTAACGCAGCACGTCAACGCCGATAACGGCCCACCACTAATTTTTATGTATTTTGCATTTGAATCTAATTTGAACATTTCAAAAAGGAAACAAATTAACTGTTTATTGTACATTTATATAATTATTGTTTTTAAATAAAGATTAATTGATAGGACAATCAGTAGAATACTTAATTAGTAAAATAATCGATAACTGCATCTCTTTTGTAATTGATTGAATTTTCAGCTTCATTACTCCAGTCTTCAGTGTCACATGATCCTACAGAAATCCTTTTAATATGCTGATTTTCTGCTCAAGAAAATTCACAGCTTAACAGATATTCACATATAAAACAGCTTGTAATAATATTCACAATTTTCACTATATTTTTGATCAAATAAATGCAGCCTTGCTGAGCAGAAGACACTTCTTTCAGAAACTCTTAATCCTCCCAAGCTTTGGACCGCTGGTGTAGTTGATGTGGAGTGTTTTTTCTTCTTGGTTTTAGGTGGTGATGGCTCTTCTAAAATACTGGCCAAAGACTCACAGTCCAAAGGAGGTGATGTTTCTGAACGAGCTGGAAGAGATTCTGGACGTCATCGAGCCGTCAGAGTTTGTTAAAGTGATGGAGCCGTTGTTTAGACAGCTGGCCAAATGCGTGTCCAGTCCACATTTCCAGGTGTGCTGAGCTGAAACACACATATCTGCAGCGAGTTCATGAAGCTGCCGGCTCTGACAGTGTCTGCTCTGTGTTCCTGTTGTCCTCAGGTTGCGGAGCGAGCTCTCTACTACTGGAATAACGAGTACATCATGAGTTTAATCAGCGATAATGCGGCGAGGATCCTGCCCATCATGTTCCCTTCACTGTACCGAAACTCCAAAACCCACTGGAATAAGTGAGTCACACTGTTGCAGCCAACGCTTCTTCTGATAGACTAGCATTCCACCGGTTAGCGAAGATATTGACTAATCTGGTAAAAAATGAGTGAGTCAGCGGGGATTTACAAAGAGTGTAGAGAGGTCATAAGGTGTGTGTGTGTGTGTGTGTGTGTATGTATGTATATATATATATATATATGATTTTGATATATAAATCATATATTTTGAGTTTTTAAATCATTTTTGTTCATAGTAATATACAGAATAATACAAGACTGTAAATAATCTATATCTCTATACAGAGTCTATATATATAGAGAGAGAGTCTATATAACAGAACATACATTACATCAAAATTCTACAATTTAAATTTTATATATTAAAAAAAAGCATTTCTCATTAACCAAACAAAGAGTAAAATTATTCTACAATAAGTTCTACTACTTTTCTTTCTTTCTGATCATGCCACTTCCTTTTCCTGTCGCCAGGACGATCCACGGGCTGATCTATAATGCTCTGAAGCTCTTCATGGAGATGAATCAGAAGCTTTTCGACGACTGCACGCAGCAGTTCAGGGCCGAGAAAAACAAGTAGGAAGCTCTTTTTTCCACATTCTCAGACTTTTAGAGTGGATCGTTTGCCCAAACTCTTTCTTTCTCTCTGAACATTAGAGAAAAGGCCAAGTGGAAAGAGCGCGAGGAGGCGTGGATAAAGATTGAGAATCTCGCCAAATCAAACCCACAGGTAAACGGCTCTGATACCGCGGTATTATGAGTTTGTGTGGGCAGAACTCAGAGCTGCAGATAACACCGATGTCAATCAGAGAAACCTTCTCCAGCACCTTCAGTTTAATAGCATTTCTCTCATTTTTTTCAATTTATGTATTCAATCATTCTTGCAATGTTTGCAAAACTTACATTGGCTGTGCATTTGTTACAATTTTATTTTACGAACACGTTTACATTTATTTTTGGCAGTTGACATGCTTAACTGCTATTGTTATTGGAGACTGTTTTAATGTGCGTTTGTCTTTATTTAAAATGGTTGCATGTATTCCGTAGTATTTCAGCGGTTTTGATGGCTTTTTCTGCTCTAGTTTCTCATGTACATCGACTCCACCAGCCTCAGCAGTCCGATAGACATGGAGACAGACGGGCCAATCATCGAGGATGTCATGATGCTAAAGAAGACCGTAGAAGAAGAAGCCACTCAGGTACAAGATGTTTTACCATTTAAACTTTTATTTATATATATAAAATGAAATATTCATTTATGTGTGTGTGCATATATATATATATATATATATATATATGTGTGTGTATAATGATATTAATCATTAAATACTATTTGTGCAATTATTTCTAGTATTTTGTATACAGAATATTCATTTTCATATTTTGCTGATTTTACTTCCTTTCTATAATTTTTTTGACTATTATTATTATCATTATTATTATTTTTTTTTTTTTCAAGTCTCTCCTGTGTAGAGATTGTAAACAATAAATGTTTAATTTTGTTCAGCTTTGAGCAAAAACATACTCGTTAGAACTAAAAAACTATTAAAGTTTTGCTTTTTGTAATGAGGAATTACAGCAAGGCAACGTTTATTTATATAGCAATAATTCAGAGTGCTTTACATAAAAGTCAAATAATTAGTGCTGTCAAACGATTAATCGCATTCAAAATAAAAGCTTTTGTTCTCATAAAATGTGTGTGTACTGTGTATATTTATTATGTATATATGAATACAAACACGTGTGTATATACTCAAGAAAAGTGTTGTGTATTAGAAAATTTTATATAATATGAAATATAAATATATATACATGTAAATATTTTTTATATATATATATCATTTGTCAGCACTGAAAATAATCATATTCATATGTCATCATGCTGATTTATTTCAACTCTCCACGCAGATCCACAGAGACCAGCGTAAAGAACGTCCCCTGATGCGACGCAAGTCCGAGCTGCCTCAGGATACCTCCACCGTGAAGGCCCTGGAGACGCACCGGCGTGCCGAGGACATGATCGGTGCCCAGGACGGCCACTAGAGGACCACAGATACCCCAAACCCAGATCAGACCAGTCTCAGCCGGCGCCTTCAGCACAGCGGCAGAGGACGGCCCCGGTGTGACCCACAAACACTCGACACACTAACCCATCCCGTCCCGAACCGACCGCGCCGGAGCACATCCACGCCCAGACCCCCTCGATCCACGATATTCCAGTCCAGACTCATCCTCTTCTTCGCTTTCGTTTGTCCGTTTCTCTCTGTTAAAGGGATAGCTCACTCCAAAATGAAGATTCTGTCATAATTACTCGCCCTCGTGTCGTTCCGAACTATGGCTGCAAAATTTCCAGTGAATTTCAAAAAACTTTCTACGGGTTGTTTTTTTTTTTAATCTTTCAGGGAAATTTCCAGAACTCCATTTTGTACCTGTATGATCTTCGTGTATCTTTAGGATCACAAATTAAGATATTTCTGATGAATTCCAAGAACTCTCTGGCCATGCATAGACAGCAATGCAACCGATATGTTCCCAGGTCCCAAAACGGTAAAACATTGTGAGTCAACCCTTAAATTTACAAAGTTACAAGTACTTTTTGTGTGCAAAGAAATAAAAAAAAAATACTTTTTTTAACAATTCTTCTTTTAAAAATCATGTAGAGTACCAAAACACATGCTCGCGCTTTTCCCCAAAATGTAATCAGCGATGTTTACGCGCATGCTACTCGTAAACAACACTGATTGCGATGATTATGTTCTGGGGAAAGCTTGCACGTGTGTCGCGATACTCTCCGAAACAACCGTAACTCATGGAAGAGAATTGTTGAATATAATTGTTTTCGTTGTGCACAAAAAGTATTTGCAAAGTTGAATAATTTGAAGTCACACGAACTGTTTTAACGATGCAACGTTTCTGCGAACGTTTCAGTAGTCTTGCCCTCTTTGCAGGATCGGAGAGCTTTCGGATTTCAGCAAAAATATCTTTATTTCCATTCTGAAGATGAACAAAGGTCTTAAGAGTTTGGAACGGCATGAGGATGAGTAATTAATGACAGATTTTTCATTTTTGGGTGAGCTATCCCTCTAAGCTGAACCAAACTTGTATTCGGGCGAGCGAACGATTCTCAGGTTGTTCGGAGACCGAGAGGTTTCGCTCTCTTCTGTGGTTCTGTGTCTCAAAAATGAACGTCACACTTGCAAAAAGCCCTTCCATTTTTGTCCAGATACTTGGCAATAAGTTCGTCCAGGGAGATTTTGGTTGTTCAAACAATGGTGAGTGGCCTTACGGTGGTTAATTCGTTTTTAGACAAGCGTTAAAGCTTTTTAACTGGCAATACCCAGTTTATCGACCAAGCCTTTATTTGCATAGAGTGCCTTTTTAGATGGATGGGAAAATAAGTATTTTTCATCTGAAATTTGCAAGGAATGCGGTCAGAACGGGACCCGGAGAAGCCTGACAAAAGAGAAGTTCTCCTGATAAACTTGAACGACTTTCTCTGACTCGTTTGTTTGCTTGGGTTTGGGTTAGGACGAATCCCTCTGAACCATTGTTTGAACTCCCATTGGGTTTGGCCCTGGTCGGAGCTACGGTGCAGTTCTCTCTCTGCGTTCGTCCGTGCCGTGATCTCACGTGATTTTCCGATGCAGGTTTTTATTTTCGGCCCGTATAAGCTCGTCTGTCCGATTTGAATGTGCAAATTTCAATAGATAAATGCGTTATTTTTCCCTCTCTCCCAAACCTTCTCTTGATTTTTTTTGTTTTATTTTTTAATTTATACTCCTTCCTCTTTCAGCTGTAGTGCGAAAATCTAAAAACGTAGTCTGCGAAAGATGATTTTTCTCGCTGGTGTCAATAGCATAACTTGCGTTCTTTTTCCAGCTGGAAGCTTTCATTGTGGTGAATTTCACTTTCCGTTTCGTTTCATGAAAGAAAATACAACTGCAAAGTGTCCTTTAGTATGCGTCCCCCTACTAAATGGCTCCATCTGATATTGTACATATTATGTACTGTTATGATCCATCTATTATTGAATGGTAGATCTCTTGTTTTGTACAGATTTTCTCGTGTACAGATGAAAGCCGTTATTAGCCACTTGCAGACAGTTGGTATTCGACAGACTTCTGTAACTGCGTTAGAAACGTTTAGGATTTAATTTCTAATGTTTTTGTTTTTTTTACTATTTGTAATTGAGAACTTTCTGTCTCTGCATTCAGCTGTCTGATGAGATCCATCATAAAATAGCCTTCATATGTGCTTTTCTCCAAATCTCAAGTGGTATATGTCTATATACAGGAAATAAAGAAAACGTGTTTTATATTTTCATCTTACAAGAACGTGTTCATTGTATTCTGTGTTGTGCATGTGTTTTGAAGCGTGATTGGTATTGACGTTTTAGCACCAAAGAAAGGCTTTTCTCTGTTATTTTTAGTTTGATTGGATGCTTTAGATTTTTACTTTATATATGCATAAAGGATTATGAAAGAATTATTACATTTTATAGAAGCTTCTCATAATGGTTCACCACTCATGTTCAGTTACATTTGATTACTTTTATGTATCTCTAATTAAGTTAGTTTAAAAAAAAACCAACATACTGATGTACTACTTAAATGTATTAAGTTGGCTTCTGAGCCAAATTTTTACACTAGAGCTTCAAAGCTACGACCACCAAACTCGGCCCAGATCTTCAGACTGGTCTAACTCGGGTTGCTATATCTTTTCAGACTGATCCGACTTACGGTTTTCCTAAAAATTAAGATTAAACCTGGATAAAATCCCATAGACTCCCATTCACGGAATGTTCAGATGAACCATGACTCTGCCAGCTCCAACTGTCAAAATACAAATCTAAACACACTGCAGCCAATTAGACTCAATCAGACTTCCCTTCTATGTACTATTTCGAACCCCTTTTAACTCTAATTTAAGCTTCTACTCTATCTTCAACTATTTCTAATCTATCTAAATCATGCTTGCTAATCATGCTAACAACATGCTACTAGCATGCTAATCGTGCTATAATAATGCTAGCATGCTAACGATGCTATAATCATGTTAACACCATGCTATTGACTCATTTACTAACTCTTATTAACTAGCTAATCATGCTAACTACATGCTAATCATGTTATAATCATGGTAGTAACAAGCTAATCATACTTATCATGCCACCATGCTATAAATCATGCTCGCAACATGCTATTAACTTGTTAATCATACAATAATCATGTTAACAATGTGTTAATAACTTGTTAATCATGCTAACAACATGCTTATCATGCTAGTAACCACCTAGTAATGTTAACATGCTAGAAACATACTAATCATGCTAAAGTCATGCTAGCAACATGCATAACAACACCTTAGCAACTGCTTCTGGCATGTTAAAAACCACATAGCAACACCCTAGCAACCACCCCAAGTACCCTAGCTACCACATAGCAACACCCTAGCAACCACTCTGAGGTCCTTGGCATCTTTCTGTAATCTGACTATCTATCTATCTTTAAAACTTCAAAATGACTTTATACTTCAAACTGCTTTAAACTGAAAACCTATAAACTTAAAGATTTAAACTACTTCAAACTACAAACCTAGCTAGGCTTTTTCAAGCCAACTTAAAGTTTGCCTTCAGACTTTACCATCTAGTTTCAGTGGTAATTCTCATGAAATACTCAAATATTGAAGGGGAACGTTAGGGGAAATTTGCTTTGTTTCTAAACAATTTCAATAATACAAATAATTATAATAATCGTCTTCTAACGTATAGGCTTTTGTTGACCTGAATAAAAATTTTAATGTTGGGGTTAATTATTTTCCGCTACTTTCTACTCAAAAAGGTGTAATATAACAAAACAACAATGACAAGAACAAAATTACTAAAACGTTCAGATTAAAATGAAAGCAAAATTTTCACAATATTAATTAAGAACTATATTATTATGACAAAGATATTAAAATAACACTGCTGCCAAATCCAAATGAATGCGTGAAATGTTAATGACATTGCCTTGAATTAACGAACCATTAAGTTTTCACTATATTGATATTAATTTCGTCAATTATTCATCAATTATATTTAAATGCATAGTTCACCAAACAATACGAATGCACTAAACTAGTTAAGATGATAGGAACAGTGTGCGGGACTTGTGGCACTTTAATCATTTTGAAAAAAGATGCAGCTAACGACAATGGCAAACCACAGCTCCTTTGTGTTCCACAGAAGAAATAAGGTTATATGCTTTATTTATTTTATTAATCATTTATTTATATATTTTTAAGGGACCTAAATGTGAACGTCTGACTGTTTAAAATAGTTTTTTCGTTTTATTCCCCCAAATGCTGCAACACAAAGTTGTTGTTTCTTCTCCTTTAACGTTACTTAATATTATTCATATTTCAAAGTCAAACTTGCTTGAAAACGTCATCAGGTGCGCTTGTCCAATCACGGAGCACCCGCTGGCAGCGCGCGCATAGAGATTTGGACAGACATTGCGTGCTTTCTGAGGTAAGAGGATGTACGTTACTTCAATTATTATCGTTGATGTACGTTTGGTGTAACGACGACCCAATCGAATATCTGAAAGACTGAATGCGCGTCGAACGGTTATTATTATTTGGAGCACGATTGTACACGATTCCTAATGACGTTTAAAAGTAACTAAAGTGATAAAAAATGTAAAAGGGTGGTGTTTACCTTAAGTTAACATCAGAAGAAAAGAGACCCAGAGATTGACAAACTTTTCTATAGCCAAACCTCTTTGATCTAAAATATATAAAGTCATCCTGACATTTGTAGGGTGAATCGGGTAAATTCATGCATAGCTTATTTGATGATTTTGTAAGTTATTTTGCTAAAACATGGCCCATTTTAGCTGACTTCGCCCTAGGTAAACAAGTTAAATACTTTATTAGGCTGTATAAGATGTTCAGTCAACAACATGAACTTGTTTGGTTTAACATTAACGTTATTTGCTTAAAAAAACATGGTATATGATGGTATATAAAGATTATGATTTTTTTAATGCATTTAAAAAAATGTTTATTTTGCTCACTAAGGCTACATTTAGTTGATAAAAAAAACTAATATAAAAAACTAATATTTTCTAAAATATTCTGAGGAGTTGGGATGGATTGGTTAATCTTTGCTGCAAGTAATTCTGTATTTATGGTCATCTGCTAATATTTTATCTTCTTGTTTATCGTGTCTATACGAACGTATACACTACCAGCTGAAAGTATCTTCTGTTCACTGAGACTAAATAATTTATTTGATCAAAATTGCAGTACAAATGTGAAATGTTAGAGAAAATTTTGAGAAAATAGCATTTAAAATCCCATGGCAAATATTTGATTAAAAGTATGATACATTAAACGCAATAAAAATAATAAACTACCATAAAATATGAAATTTCTGTACAATAGTCTGTGTGTGTGTATGTGTTTTTTAATATTAACATTAAAAATGTCTATAAATTAATAAAAATGATAAAAAAATAAAAATAACAGTGCTTTAAAAACGTCTAGGTTACTATCGTAACCCACGTTCCCTGAAGGAGGGAACGGAGACGTTACATATGGGAACT
>JAUMHG010000067.1:17859768-17870692 GCA_032359395.1 Enteromius anoplus | reverse complement strand
TAAAAGCTCAAAGGCAAATTGGTCTCTCTGGCGAGTTCCCATATGTAACGTCGAAGTGATTCGACTGAAAGGGTAACGCCCATAACTAGTGTATAGTGCTCTTCATTAATGTCTTTTAGTCCTTTGTCAATCTTTTTTATTATTAAGTGTTTTTAATGTATTTTTATTATTAATTTTATACGGTTTTTAGGTTTCAATCTGCTCTGAAAGAACAAGATTGTCAGATAAAGAAGAGAAAACGAGGTCTCTACTCATACAAAATGCATAACATCAGACTGAAAGGGGAAAAAGCCAGAGGAGAGCTTCACTGGGGAATACACAACCTCAAGAAACTCGGGGAAAGAAAAGGACTAAAAAAAGGTCTTCGACTGGAAGATCCATCTTCAAGGAAGCAAATCCATCCTCATCCCACCGACAAAGCCCAGAGGAAGAACGCGAGTCCAAGACTGAGACATCCATCTTCAGAGAAACAAGTAATGCATCAGTGTAGATTACTGTAATGACTTCCTTCAGGAATAGATTTACCATCTCCGCTCGGATAACAGATGAATACAGTGCAGAGATCAAACATAAGTCTGCTGTGCTGCTCTGACGGCTGACCATTCATCAAACACAAATGCAAGGCGTCCAATCGATATTAATTACATGAAGGCTTAATGAAAAGATTGGGTTTCGTCAAACGTGTGGATAAATTGTTTGATTATGGAATAAAGCTCAGTATATATTTGACGCATAGCAACAATCAAACTCCACAAATCATTTTTACACTGACACATAGCCTTGTGTAGCACAGAGGAAATACTAGAAAGCCAACAATAACGCAAAATTCATTACAAAAAATTAGGTGGTTGTTACACTGGGGGAAAAAATGAATTTTACACTGGAATTTACTTTTTTCTTTTTTGTGGTTGTAATTAATTCTAGCTCTTATTTAAACAAACGAATTTAGTTGACTAACTTTTTTTATTAATTTATTTTTTAAATGTAGCTTAAATAAATTGTTGACACCATTTACCTTAAACATATTTTAATATTAATATATTTATTCAATTTATTTTAATATTATTTATTATATTAATTTGGATATTTTGATACTTTACCACTTATTTATTTTTTATTGATTAAGAACAGTGTGTATTAAGTGCACTAATGGACCTTTTATTCATTTTTTAAACACAGTGATGCTTTTTAGTGACACAAGATGGAGCCAAAATCCTAGAAGAAGACAGACGTGGATCTCCCCCAACGTCTCTGTTAGTTCTGGTTCAGAAAAGCAATGTTCATTTCGAAGCCATAAAATCCATCTAAAAAAATCAGAATAGTTCAATTTCTTTGTTTTCTGCGTTTTTGAAAGAAGTAATTCATGCTCCCTAAGGCTAATTTATTTGATCAAAAATACAATAAAACAGATTATTGTAAAATATTATTACAATTTAAAATGAAATGACCAAGATCAGCACATTAGAATGATTTCTGAAGGATCACGTGACACTGAAAATCCAGTTTAGATTTCACAGGAATAAATTACACGTAATTCAACCGTGGTGAGCAGAAGAGGTTTCTTTCATTAAAACTTTCAACTGGTAGTGTATGGGCTTTTATATTTATGAATATAACTTATAACAACACTTAATGTTGTTTCAGGTATTATATTTGACTTCACATTAACTTAAGATATTGTAGATATTACATTTGCTTTTTTTGTATTATAAACAACTGCGCTACCACAGTACAACAATCAAATCCTAAATCGACCGGTTATTTTGTTTTGTGGTAACATGAATAAGAGCAAATTTAAAATGGACACTAGTGAAGGAACTATAGATAACTAGTGGAAGTTTGTTGTGTACCACTGCAACGGATGGCTTTTTCATGGATTCTTTTGTGTTTATTTATTTACTCAAGTATTTCAAGGATGTGTTTTTGTGGAAGAAAAGCAGTTAATTTGTGAGACGATCTAAAAAGAGGCCGAAGGGCAACAGGAAACTCTCCAGATAAGGTCTTGTTCATTTAAGACACAAAGCACGTATTTTGTGTAAAGCACTTTAGAGACACAGAGAGAGAAAACACTGCGGTTCAGATTCCCTCGGCAGTCGAGATACCGGCTTTAAGGATGGCTCCACATTCAATATATGCACATGTAACCTGTGAGAATAATTCCTTTATTATATCTAGCTCAAGGTAACTACCCTCTTTAGTTCATGTTTTAATAGTTCATATTACTTATATGAAAATCTTACCAACACCCATGTTCATTATTAGTGTTTCATGACCAGTGTCCTTTAAGGGAAGTCTAAAGCTATCAAATATAATTCCGTTGAATCACCTAGACCTTGTTTCAAAGTAATGCCTTTTATAGTCTATAATAACCCTTTAAACCCCTATACCGTTTTTTCTCTTCAAAAATATTTTTTCTTCTTCTTTTGAGTCCTTTTTACAGCTTTGATAAATAATTGAGAGTATAAACTATTAATTAATAAATAAAAATAGAAGTAAAATAAAGATGTTATCTTGTGTTATTGTGTTATTTATTTATTTTTCGATAACATTTTTACAATTTAGCTATAACTTTTTTCAGCTAAAGACAACGGAGACAACTAAGATTTGTTTAATTTAAAGTTTAATTATAGTATAACTGAATTGAAAGAAGAAAAAAAAACATATAGACTACAAGCTGTATCCATTTAAAAATGAGAAGAACAGCTACATTTTAAAACTTTTACTAAGAATTGATTCAAATGATTAATCATATCCAAAAGTTTTACATAGTATATGTGTGTATTCTGTGCATATATGCTGTAAATACCCACACATGCATGCATATATTAAAGAGAATTATGTTTGTATATTAAAAATATGTATACATTATACAAAATATAAGAATATGTAAATGTGTAAACATGTAAGTATTTTAGAAATATAGATGTATATATGCACATACATATATGATTTATTTTGGATGTGATAAATCTTGATTATTCACTTCTTAGAATTCCACGACGATACTCTGCGGTCAGATCATCACAATGGATGGCAACAAGCATCAGAATCCTGTCCGACCAATCAGATACGAGTAAGCTCTACTAACATATTTTCGATATCGAATATTTAGAAGCAGGCTCTAAGTGACGGCTCTGTTTCTGCCTCAGTGTCTGGTTCTCCCTGGTTTCTCACGTCTTAGAGTGTGACTCAGCCTGACACACTCCACATCCGGATGAAAGGCAGGAGAGAGCCTACGTCCTGCGGGGAGAGACACAGAGACTGAGCCGAGGACTGTCTGTATGTCTCCGGCCTCGGGGAGCCCAAGGTTCAGTTTGGGTTACACAAACGTGACCCAGACCGGCACAATCACGAGCAGCAGCCCAGCAGAGAGCCCCGTATCTCAGTCAGATGAGGTTATCTTGACCTACTTTCTGCTTGCTGCTTATGTGATTGCTTTTAGACATGCTTATTTGGACCTTGACACTAACACCGGGTCTTTTCAGGTGAATTCAGAGTGGTGGTGGGGAGAGAAGGAGAGTGATCTCTTCATGACTCACAAAGCGTTGCAGATATAAAGCGGCGCGCAATTAAGTGATACGTCATCTCTCAAACCACGTTAGTCTTGATGCTGCTTTTGCTTGGCGTGAAGTTCAGAAGACACTGATGTGTAACGAGCATTTCTGTAAATATGTGCCCAAGAGAAGGAAAAAAGTACACGTGAGATATCGGTCTTCTGGAACAAGATTAGGCTTTGAAACAGAGCAGAAACCTAATTTAAATCTATAAATTAAAATACTTTTTATTGAGATGCAAAATGAAGATCTGAATAGGCTGTTGTTGAGTGATAACAGGCTTAAAATTATGTTCCATTGGAAAAAAGAATGTTCATGTAAATCATAAAATAACTATATGTATAGTTATATATTATTAAAACAAAATAAACTGAACTAAAACAAAAAAATATTAACAGATACTTCACCCCAAAAATGTGACATTTCATAATGAGTTCTTTTAGTATTATAATTATATATATTTTAAATTATTTTTTTATGTTCTTTGTTTTAATTTTAGTTTCATTTTAGATTAATTGTATTTATTTGTGGGGATTTTAGTTTTTTATCCTTTCTTTATAGATTGCTTTTCGTCTGTATAGTATTTTGTGAAGTTTTATCTTAAACAAAACATTTATTTCAGCAAGATGCCAAAGCCACTCATTTTCATGTGCTATAATTAAATAAACTAAAACTTCAGAAAACCTAATGAACAATACATTTGACAAATCCACAAAAGGAAATTGCAAAAATCTTTATTCGCCTTTTCCCAAATGAAGGTCTTAAATTAGAGCTTAAATCTTTAAATTCACAATGTTTTAGAATTACATTTTCCAGTGCAAATATCTAAACATCCTTAAATAAAGATATATTAACCTGAGATTTAACATGAGACATCTCTTGTTTTCTGAAGAATTGAAGAAGAAGCGACTTTGAGAACAAGAAGCCCATTGGCAGATACTTGTTTTAAGGTTCTTTTTTTTAAATCATAAACTCTTTTTATTTGAATGAATTTCTCCTAAGACTTAATTGTATGTCTTCACCTCAAAGCAAAAATATTTTGTCCTTACTCCATTCATCTCCACATCAGCAATCTACAGTTGCATCAGTGGAAAACATGTTGAGCTGAAGCAGATTGGCTTTACATAAAGTCTGATTAGACTCGCCAAGCTTTATGAATTTGCTCATTTAGCTTTCTTTCATGCTCGTGTCCTTGAATTATTTCCATTTAACCACCTAATTTCATGCTCCGCTGCATATTTCAGTAAATAAATTGACATGCCACCCAGTTCAAGGCCGCATGTTCGCTTAAAACCAAATGTTTTGTAGACCTTAAAACCCTATTGTTAATCAGAAATTTCCACGCTGTGAAAGAACTTTCAAAACAGCTAAAATGATCAAAGATGGATCAGAAACACAAGTTCCGAACAGAAAGTGCCCTAATTCAGCAGTTTTCACCAGGAGGCGCTCTGTTAGCACCTTTGAGCTCCGCTTTCTGTTTGTGTGTAGTCCTGCTGCTCAGTTTACTTGTAAAATCTCCCATTGCACCGCATGCACACTTAAGGCGGCGGGAATCTTGGAAGTTGTTGGGGAAGCAACATCCGTTCCCAGAATGCTCTCCCAGTTGTGTTTGATGTGCCTTCCCAGAACATGCCACTTCCCAGAAGTTTTGCACAGGCATCATGGGGGGTGGGTGATGCAATAGTGAGTCAGCTGTAAATTGCTTTATTTATGTCTCGTTGGCTGATTGCTGCATGATTTATAGCGCCACTGGTGCCCCTGCAGCTGGAGGTCAGGAGACGTTATATACCAGATTCTGAAAGATGACTAAACCAGGCAATCCTGGTGTGGTTTGGCTCTGTGTGGGAGAGACATGGCATTACCTTTCATGCGGTGTGTGACACACTTCTATGTGAATGAAAACATCCTGCAAGGTTTTAGATCTGAAAGTGCACCGTGTATAAAGTTATTGGGTCTCATTCACTAAACATGTTCAGCACAGCAGCATCATGGAGATCTCTAATCAGTTAAATAGCATAAATTATTCCTCCACCACACGTCATTAACAATGGCCCTATGTTATTGAACTAAAGAGAAGTCCTTAAGAATACTGCATGCTCGATGCAGACAGTGCTTCTTCTGGATGCCCTCAATGGTTGGAAGCGGGGTCCCTGTGATGCGTTGGGCAGTTTTCACCACCCGCTGCAGTGTCTTACGCTCAGCAACAGAGCAGCTCCCATACCACACTGTGACACAGTTGGTTAGGATGCTCTCTATTGTGCAGCGATAGAAGTTCACCAGGATTGCTGAGGACAGCTGGTTCTTCTTTAGTTTCCTCAAGAAGAAAAAAACGCTGGTGAGCCTTCTTGACCAGGCTGGAGTTGGGTCCTCCGAGATGTGTGTCCCCAGGAACTTGAAGGATGACACAGGCTCAACAGCCATCCCGTTAATGTGGATGGGATCATGTGAGCCTCTTCTCTCCTTCCTGAAGTCCACAATGAGCTCCTTGGTCTTGGTGGTGTTAAGGAGCAGGTTATTGTTTTTGCACCACGTGGCCAGATGCTGGACCTCCTCCCTGTAGGCAGTCTCATCGTTGTTGTTGATGAGACCGATCACCGTAGTATCGTCTGCAAACTTGAGGATGGAGTTGGATCCATGTACAGGTCTGCAGTCATGGGTGAAGATGGAGTAGAGGAAGGGGCTCAGCACACAGCACTGTGGCACACCAGTGTTAAGTGTGATGGTGGTGGAGCAGATGTGGCCTGACCTAACATGCTGTGGTCTGTTGGTCAGAAAGTCCATAACCCAGTTACATAGTGAAATGTTAATGCCTTGGTCTCTGAGTTTGGAAATTAGCTTGGAGGGTATGACAGTGTTGAATGCTAAGCTGAAGTCAACAAACAGCATCCGTGCGTAAGTGTTCTTATTGTCCAGGTGTGTGAGTACAGAGTGGAGACTACTATGGAGACTGCATCCTCTGTGCTTTTATTGCCTTGGTAGGTAAACTGGTTTGGGTCCAGAGTCGGTGGGAGAGAGTCCTTCAGATGTCCCAAGACTAGCCGCTCGAAGCACTTCATGATGATGGGCTTGAGTGCTACAGGGCGGTAGTCATTCGGGCATGTTGGGCTAGAGTGTTTCAGTACTGGCACAATGGAGGTGGATTTAAAGCATGTTGGAACCAATGCTTGGGCAAGAGACAAGTTGAAGATGTCTGTGAAAACCCCAGCGAGCTACTCTGCACATGTCTTGAGTACGCGCCCAGGGATGCCATCAGGTCCTGCAGCCTTGCACTCGTTGATCCGGCTCAAAGCGGTGTGAACATCTGAGGAGGTGAGTGTGAGGGGTGGGTGGTCGGTTCATGGAGTGATCTTGTTTGCAGTTTCTATATTGTTTCTCTCAAAGTGAGCATAAAAATCATTAAGCTCATTCAGGTAGACAACATTAGGGGTTGTGGGGGTGGAGATGACTGATTTGTAGTCTCTGATGGCCTGTATGCCCTGCCACAAACGTCAAGGGTCAGAATTGGAAAAGTGCTCCTCTAACTTTAACTTGTAGCAGTACTTGGCCTTTTTTATGCCCCTCTTCAGATTTGCCCTGGAAGTGCTGTAGGCCTGTGCATCCCCTGACCTGAAGGCGGTGTTGCGTGCCTTCAACAGGAGACGCACCTCCTTGTTCATCCATGGCCTCTTATTTGGGTATGTGGATATCGGGTGTACGATGTAAAGGCACAACTGTTCTGTACTAACAGACCCGACACAAGCAAGAATAACAGTGCAAAACTGCAGGATCTGGAGAGACGCTGAGCCTCGCTATGTGTACGCGCCGCCTCCTTGGTCTATATCTGTGGCCGTATTTGGGAAACAGCCGTGACTAGATAGTTCATTTCCAAAACATACTACCATAGTACTATGGTGGTTAATCGACGAGTGACATTGTCGTTCGGGAAAGCACCCCTGATAAGGATAATGAAAATATAGGACGATGAGGAGCCAGCTGTGATTTCTGTGACATCTGTAATTACCACACTCATGAATTTTTCTCAAACTTGAAATAAAAACGGAACAATTGCGTTTCTTTTTTCTTTTTTGCATGGCCGAAACCATAAAAATAAGATAAAAACACTGAATTCTGCATTGCGTGACCTTTAGTGCTTCAGACCCTTCTTTAGTGTGTTCAGTGGAGGTGAGAGAATAGTGATGCGTTGGGTTTAATGGGGTGAAGTTGGGTCAGGACTAGGTGAGCTGAGGAATGAGAAAAGCACTAAAGCCTCTGCTGTCTTTTCATCAGTAATCCAATCATCAGGAGAGGTCAGAACAGCTGTCTTGAAGGAATCAGCAGTGAACTAGAGACAGTGTGTCCATTCAGATCAACACTTAATCACAAGTGTTTAGTAAATAAATAATGACAGCAACTCTTATGCTCTGTGAGTGTGCTGTGTGAGATCCCAACAGTCCACAATTACCTTCTTTTTTTAAAAAACTCTAACAACTGTTAGATGATGATAACCTTTGAACACTCTTGAAATGTTACTTCAAAATAGAGGTTCGTTATTGGCATTAAAAGGTGCATGTAGAATATTTAAACCTTTATATTGGACAACATGTTTTTTTTTAGTGCTGTAAGGTTTGTTGGATAGTTATTTGGCTCTAAGGGACTTTGAATAACTGAAAACAATGATTGTTACACGACTGAAGAAAAAACTAAATGTGACATTTTTTTTAAGACTATATCCTTTGATAATGATGACAGAATTGTCATTTTTGGGTGAACTATTACATGTTACATTTATTAGAGATGCAAATCGATGACCTCTTGCCTTCTGAGAAACTGATCAAAATGAAGCAAGTTTATGTTTAAAACTACAAATATCTGTCAGTGGAGTATAAAAGCTTTTTAATGTTGCTTCATGGGACTTGAAATGTAGTGAACAAAATGTATATTTCTCTTTTTATGATGTTTTTATTTAGCTTGTTTGATGATGTTTATCTTCTCTTTTCTGTAGCTTGAACCATCCTCACGAGGAAAAGTAGTTCCACATGCTGTAATGAAGAGAGTCTGAAACAACAGGAAGATGAGTAAATGATGACAGCATTTTCAGGCTTGGATGAACTATTGCTTTTTTAGAGCCAGACTCCCTCAAATCCCTCAGTGTTTGTACCCTGAAACTCACTCGTGCTGTTATTGTTTCATTTTCATGTCTGCTTTTCTTTCTGCTTAGAGGATATACAGTATTTGCACTGCTTTAGATACTGAACCAAGATCAAACCACCTCTCAGTCTCTTAATTTTATGATGATGAAATGAAATAAACTATTTCTGATGTGTAAAAAAAAAAAGAATAAAATAAAAGTCTCTGTTGCTCAGAGATCGCAAAAAAATGAAATGTGAAGTGTAAAGATTTTAACAAATGTTTTATTTTAATATATGGATGTTTAATATACATTTCATATTATATTATTTTATAGTGTGTATATACAGTACAGGCTAATATACACACCTTCTCATCAATGTGTTTTTTTTTTCATGAAAATTTACATTGGTAGATTCTCATTGAATGCATCAAAACTATGAATGAACACATGTGGAGTTATGTACCTAACAAAAAAAGGTGAAATAACTGAAAACATCTTTTATATTCTAGTTTCTTCAAAATAGCCACCCTTTGCTCTGATTACTGCTTTGCACACTCTTGGCATTCTCTCGATGAGCTTCAAGAGGTAGTCACCTGAAATGGTTTTCCAAGGTGTTGAAGGAGTTCCCAGAGGTGTTTAGTACTTGTTGGCCCCTTTGCCTTCGCTCTACGGTCCATTTAGATTGGGTTCAGGTCCGGTGATTGTGGAGGCCAGGTCATCTGCCGCAGCACTCCCTCACTCTCCTTCTTGGTCAAATAGCCCTTACACGGCCTGGAGGTGTGTTTGGGGTCATTGTCCTGTTGAAAAATAAATGATCGTCCAAATAAACGCAAACCGGAGGGATGGCATGTCGCTGCAGGATGCTGTGGTAGCCATGCTGGTTCAGTGTGCATTCAATTTTGAATAAATCCCCAACAGTTTCACCAGCAAAACACCCTCACACCATCACACCTCCTCCTCCATGCGTCTCACAAAGACACGGCGGTTGGAACCAAAGATTCCAAATTTGGACTCATCAGACCAAAGCACAGATTTCCACTGGTCTAATGTCCATTCTTTGTTTTTCTTCGCTCAAACAAATCTCTTCTGCTTGTTGCCTCTCCTTAGCTGTGGTTTCCCAGGATCTATTTGACCATGAAGGCCTTATTCACGCAGTCTCCTCTTAACAGTTGTTCTAGAGATGGGTCTGCTGCTAGAACTCTCTGTGGCATTTATCTGATCTCTGATCTGAGCTGCTGGTAACTTGTGATTTCTGAGGCTGGTTACTTGGATGAACTTGTCTTCAGAAGCAGAGGTTACTCTTGGTCTTCCTTTCCTGGGTCAGTCCTCATGTGTTCCAGTTTTGTTGTAGCGCTTGATGGTATTTGCGACTCCACTTGGGGACACAAGTTTTTGCTATTTTCCAGATTGACTGACCTTCATTTCTTAAAGTAATGATGGCCACTCGTTTTTCTTTAGTTAGCATGTCGGTTCTTGCCATAATATGAATTTTAACAGTTGTCCAATAGGGCCGTCAGCTGTGTAGTAACCTGACTTCTGCACAACACAACTGGTGGTCCCAACCCCATTGAGAAAGCAAGAAATTCCACTAATTAACCCTGATAAAGTACAACTGTGAAGTGAAAACCATTTCAGGTGACTACCTCTTGAAGCTCATTGAGAGAATGCCAAGAGTGTGCAAAGCAGTAATCAGAGCAAAGGGTGGCTATTTTGAAGAAACTAGAATATAAAAGATGTTTTCAGTTATTTCACCTTTTTTTGTTAAGTAAATAACTCCACATGTGTTCATTCATAGTTTTGATACCTTCAGTGAGAATCTACCAATGTAAATGGTCATGAAAATAAAGAAAGCACATTGAATGAGAAGGTGTGTCAAAACTTAATATTATTTATATCAAATAAAATATACAGTAAAAATACTGTTCTAAAAATAATAGTTAGTGTAATATATAAATCAAGTATATGTTAAAAGTACATGAAATGATCATTAATCATAAAGTGGTTTGTTCATATAAAAGCCTTGGCAAAAAAAAAATTAATATATATATATTTATATTTGTGTGTGCATGTGTACACATATTTTAAATATTTGTTTTAATGTTGAACCTTTTACAGAATAAATATGTACAAAACGTCTCGGTTCCGTATTGTAACCCTCGTTCCCTGAAGAAGGGAACGGAGACGTCACGTCGGTGACCGACGAATAGGGAATCTCGCTTCGAGATGGCAAATCTACTCTGCTTGTATACAAACACGCCAA
>JAUMHG010000067.1:17832397-17852540 GCA_032359395.1 Enteromius anoplus | reverse complement strand
CCATTAAAGTTTACTTCACTTCGGAAAGTTAATTCATGGATTTGCGCTGTAAATATGTGAATATGATTTAAATTACGGCTGGACTCCGGCAGGGGCCCTACGAGATCCATTCCGATCCGCTCGAAGGGCACCCCTATAATACGTAGTGGAATGAGGGGGCTGGGGGTAGGTTTCTTCAGAGACGTGAGCTGGCAGGTAGGGCATTCAGCGCAGAACCGCTTTACCTCCGCCTCGAGACCCGGCCAGTGAAAACGGTCTCTGATGCGTTGTGCTGTGTTGTTCGCTGCCAGGTGTCCCGCCATTGGGTGTGAGTGGGCCAGCTCCATCACTGTCTCCGTTTTAGTGCTGGGGACCACTAAGAGCCGTTTTTCCTCCCCCCTCCTCTGGGTGATGCAGTACAGGAGGCCATTTTGGACAATGAAGTGCGGGAGAGGGTGAGGGGCCTGATGGACTTCCTGGTCCTCCACAATCCGAACCTGTTTCCAACAGTGTTTGAGTCTATCGTCTTCTCGTTGGGCCACTCCGAAGGCTCCCCCTCCCGTGACCTGCTTGAAGACATCTAAAAAGACATTAGTATTACGAGAGGGGGACTCACCATCTCTCCTGCTGTCCGTGGTGGCAAAGGCTGGTCTGGGTCCCCGGGATGGCCGGCGTCGACGTCTGCAGATTGGTCGGCCAGGCTGCGCCGCACTGGTCAGAGCTTCCTCAAACCCCGGCCAGTCGCGTCCCAGCTGAACAGACACTGGTAGGTCTTTAACCACTCCTACCTCGACCGTGGCTTTGTCATTCCCTCTCTTAATGGCGACAGAACACGTTGGCACATGCTGTGTATCTCCATGGACACATGTAACAGGAAGTGTACCTCTCATCACTGGCTGGGGTCCCAGCTCATCAGGTCTGACCAGCGTTAAGCTGCTGCCGGAGTCCAGGACGGCTCTGTAGGGCTTCCCGAGGACTTCTACGGTGACACGGGGCGTTTCCTTAGGGACCTCTCGGTGTACGGCACAGCCTGCCATCCATCTCTTGGTTGCCGATGTTGGTGGGTCCGTTGGCCGCTGTTGCCTCAAACATCCGGAGATAGGTCTCCACATTGTCATCCGCCGTCAGCTTCGGTAAGAGGCGGCAGGCCGCTGCACAGGGATCCGGCAGCGGTTTTGTTTGGGTGGCCGCGAAGCGCAGTTGCGTCATGCGCTCCTCCAGCTGTCCCTGGCGCTCTGCCATGTGTTCAAAATATTGCTGCTGGTGAGCGCTCATTTCCATCAGTTGCTTGAGATAATCCTGCATACTGGCGGTGGAGAGGGAGAGAAGCGCGCACCTGTGAGATGGAGACAGAAAAAAAAAAAAGTGCTTGAGTGACGGAGGTAGTGTGTTCACGTGATGTCTTCTGTCTGTCGGCTTCTAGGCCAGTGTAATTGCCGGCATTCTCCACCAGTGTGATCCTGGCAGTAGAGAGCACGACCGAACAACAGGATGGAGTGAACACGAAACCCCGGAGGGTGGATTTATTAACAAATAAAGGTAAGCAGTTCAATACGGTGCAAGTGGTGGAGGCGGTGCTCAGCGTGAGTGAATCCCCTTTTATCCTTTTTTCAGGTGCAGGTGAAAAGTGCTCCTTGAGGTCCTCTGTGGCCCGGGCTGCTCTTTCACTGCGAGTCGTCTGAACACAAAGAGAGGTAAGTCCCTCAATAGCATAGCATGGAGTCATAGCTCCTCACTGCCGCATTTGTACGATGCTTTTATACTGGTCCTGCCGTGAACGATTGGCCAGGGCAGACGAGTTCCAGGTGACGGTCCTTTGTTGCCAGGGCGACGCTGATCGGTGCCTGCCACAATATTGATAGGTGCAAAGTAGGGATGCTCATATCGGTTATTTCTCATAACCGACAACCGACGCTCGTTAACCGATTATTAACCGGTTACCTGACAACATTATTTTAATTGAGAATTGAATTCAAAGGATAAGCGCCTGTGACCCATTAAAAATAATAATATTAATATCAAAGATGGCAACGTCCACAAAACTAAATCTTACCACATTCTGACATGACAGGATTCCAATCGAGGCGCGAGTTCTTTAATTAAACCTTCATTAACCGACAGCAGCTTTGCGCGAAAAGTGGAGCATATGAATCGAGCACAGAACAGAAAACAGACCAGAGCGGCTCCGGTGGAAAACTGACAAGATCTAATAAAACTTTCAGATGACACGCAGCTCATTTCTCCATCACTGTAAGTTACCCAAAGCACACATAAAAACACGTAACACCCGCTAGAAGCGTGTTTGTGCAGCAGAGCGCGTGTTGCTTTTCCGTTCACACAGCGCGTCGGTTCCGCAAACGCGGTTGCGAGTCCTGAACATTTCCCTGTGAGTTCCGTTACAGAACGCGGTTTGTCACTCCCTGTACTCAACAACTGTATTCTGCTGCTGTGTGAATGTGGCCAATAAAATGAGATTTTTTTTGTCAACACAATTTTATATAGGCCTAGGCTATGAGTGGGTAAAATACTGAAATAAATAAAATTACCTTTTAAACCGTTTAACTGATTGTATTAATTGATTAAACTTCAAATCGGTCGGTTAACGATTAAACGGTTAAAATAAGCATCCCTAGTGCATAGTCATTCATACATGCACAAAACACCATCATGGTAACAAACATGACCCTTAAATAATGCAATAAACATTCAATAAATAACAGAAGATTTAACATAAAGCCCAAATGTACACAACTAATAAGCTATTAAAAAACTATTAAAAAACATGATTATTTAAACAAAATACTTTCAAATGTAGAGTGTCACGAAGGGAATTCTGGGAATATAGTTTTACAGTTTTTGACTGTAAACTATACATTGATTTGTTTTATTTACGACTAAAAACTACAATTAACAACATTATATAGTATAGAAATTTACTGTTAACCTATTAACAGTTTTTTTTTCATAGCATTTAACAGTTAAAATTACATTTATTTTTTTGTGTAATTATTAATTAATTACAGTGTAATTAATGTATTAACTATCATGAATAAACCATGACCAACAAATTTTTTTGTTAGTTAATAAAATGCAGACATTTATTGTTAATTCATGTTAGTTCACAGTGCATTAACAAATGTTAACAAACTAACGTGATTTTCATAATGCGTTAGTAAATGTCAATCTTAGTTCATTAACTAATGCAGTTAATATATATATATATATATATATATTTTTTTTATTTTTTTTTTGTACTTGTTATCCTTTCCTATCAAAATACTTGCTACAGAGGTGAAAATGCACAAAATGAAACCTGATCCGAATTTTGACAGACGAAGGTGTTGTGGGTAAAGGTGATTGAGACAACGGGAAATCATATTTTCATTTTTTTTTTTAGCGGGGGAAAATATCGGAATCTAAAAATTACTTCTTTGCAGTGCAAAAATTTATATTCTCTACTAGAACACAGAGCCCCAGCTTCAGTTTGATATTTAAGAAGGGTCACATGTAATAAACGAAAAAGAGCAAACTGACCTTGAGTAGCGTTACACAAGCATTACCCAATTAAACGCTCTATTATGAGCAGAGACGCAGAATTCAGGGGTGACTCAAGGTAATCATATGACCGTTTGAAGATCAGAAAGCTCTCGGCGAATGTAGAGCTGAGAGTATCTCGATACAATCCCTGAGCTCAGATCCAGCCAAAAACAACAGCCTCATCTGGCCCCGTTTGCCACTTAATTTGCTTAGCTCGTTTCAGCCAATCTGAGTTATTTTGTGGAGAATTTGCCCTAGTTTTTGCATAGAACAGGGAGCGTGGGCTCACAGAGAGACCTTGTTTTCTTCAGGACATAATCCTGCCATGTGTTGTTGGTCTGTTGACCTGAACGCAACGTGAATCTGGCCGATCGTTTGATTGATTCTGTGGCCCTGAGCGTGTTTTTCTGATGTTTGGGGACAATCGCAATAGCAGATTCCTCTAACGACCCTCGAGGGAAATTACCTGTTTGCACTCGCTCCTCGCAGACTTTCTTCTAAACATAGAAACATCATGAGAAATCAATTTAGCATAGTCGACTCATATCACTGAAATCTGCCACTGCAAGGTATTTTTTCAAAAAATAATATGCTATGATGCATTAAATTGATCCAAAGTGACGGTAAAGACAACTATAAAATATAACAGCAACATTTATATGTAATGCTTTGAAAGTATATTTATGGTTAAATTATTCAGGATTTGAATCATTAAAAAAAAAGTAAAAACATATAAAATGTTATATAAGTTTGCATTCATGTAAAGAAAATTATATATATACAGTGAGGTCGATAAGTATTTGCTCACTTGAGTCAAAAAAAGTTTAATATTTGCTGCAGAAGCCTTTGTTAACAATTACAGAGGTCAAACGGTTCCTGTAGTTCTTCACCAGGTTTGCACTGCAGGAGGGATTTTGGCCCACTCCTCCATACAGATCTTCTCTAGATCCGTCAAGTTTCGGGGATGTCGCTGAGCAACACAGAGTTTCAGCTCCCTCCATAGATTTTCAATTGGATTTAGGTCTGGAGACTGGCTAGGCCACTCCAGAACCTTAATATGCTTCTTAGGGAGCCACTAGTTGGTTTTCCTGGCTGTGTGCTTTGGGTCATTGTCATATTGGAAGACCCAGCCACGACCCATCTTTAATGCTCTGACTGAGGGAAGGAGGTTTGTCCCCAATATGTCACAAAACATGCCCTGTTCATCCTCTCCTTAATACAGTCCAGTCATCCTGTCCCCTGTGCAGAAAAACACCCCCAGAGCATGATGCTTCAGGTATGTAGGTATGGTATTATTGGGGTGATACTCATCATTCTTCTTCCTCCAAACACGGCGAATGGAGTTAAGACCAAAACGTTTTACTTTTGTTTCATCTGACCACAGGACTTTCTCCCATAACTCCTCTGGATCATCCAGATGGTCCCTGGCAAACTTCAGAAGGGCCTGGACATGGGCTAAGCAGGAGAACTTTCCGTGTGATGCAAGATTTGAAAACATGACGTCTTTAGTGTATTATAGATAGTAGCCTTGGAAACGATGGTCCCAGCTCTCTTCACGGCATTGACCAGCTCCTCCCGTGTAGTTCTGGGCTGATTCTTCACCATTCTTAGCGTCATTGATACCCCACGAGGAGAGATCTTCTGTGGGGTCCCAGTCCGAGGGACACTGACGGAGTCATCATTAGCCTCTTCCATTTTCTGACAATTGCGCCAACAGTTGTTCTTTTTTTTTTACGAAGCCTTTCCAGCTTTGTGAAGGTCTACAATCTTGTCTCTTGTGTCTTTTGAAAGCTCTTTGGTTTTGTACATGTTGCTACTTAGACTTTGGCTGACTGTGGGGTGCACAGGTGTCTTTATGACAGATAACAACCTCAAACAGGTGCTACTACTAATCTAGAATCATGAGCAGAGTATAGCTGGACTATTTAAAAGTTAAATAACAGGTCTTTGAGGGTCAGAAATCTGGTTGATATGCAAGTGATCAAATATTTTATTTGACACAGTATTCCCAAATAAATTGTTAAAAAAGTCATACAGTGTGATTTGCGGATTTTTCTTTTTTGATTCTGTCTCTCACAGTGGAAATGCACCTATGCCGAAAATTGTAGACATCATAGACAGGGTGATCAAATACTTTTTGACCTCACTGTGTATATATATATATATAATATCAATTGTTTTCAACATGTAATAAGAAATGTTATAAGAATGATTTCTGAAGGATCAAGTGACACTGAAGACTGGAGTAGTGATGCTGAAATTCAGCTTTAAACACAGAAATACATTTTTAGAAATAATACATTTTAAAGGTATCCACATAGAAAACTGCTATTTTAAATTCTAATAGTATTTCACATATTTTACTGTATTTTTGAAAAAATAAATGCAGCCTTGTTGAGCACTCTTCGAAAAAATTTTTTGTTATAATTATTAATAATTATAACTTAATTATTCCATACTGTCCATTGGTAATTTACTGCATATTTTAAAGAATACCTCAATGTAAATAAATTAATAAATACAATTATGACAAACCATTTTAAATGATCCATTAATTCTGAAAGTATATGTATTCTCTCTGTCATGCACAACACACTCACAATCTGTCAAAAGGCAAAACCCGTGGCAGAATCAGAAATGAGCTTCAGAATCAAAGTGTCGCAGGCCTCTGGAGCGCTGACATTTTGTTTTAATCTGGTGACCTTTCATCATCATAATTCATATTGTGTCTCTTCTAGGAACTCCAGAGAGAGAGAGACTTTATGATATTCCTGTACGTTCTGCTGTTTCTATCAGCTCTATCAGAGTCTACTGTATATGAATATGTGCATTTATCATTCACAGGGTCAAAAACTATCATAGCCAAACTACGATAGCAGCTAACAGATATTAAAAGGTTGTCGATGCTGCTGACGATTACATTCCCATTTGACCCAGATCCATATTAGAGCACGACTTGAAGGAAAGTCACATTTACTTCTATAATGCTCTACTTGTACAGATGAGATTGATTCAAAACAGAGATAAACGAGAAAATAGGATCAGTGATGCAAGTATGAGTCAAATTCAATTTGCAGACAATGGTGTCACTATTCATCTCAGTGTTGGTTCAGTTCAGTAAAAACCCTGTTCATTTTCTCCACAGAGATACAGATTTTTAATAACAATGTATAAACCAAGATATATTGAGTTTCCTTAAATTGTAAAACTTACATTAATTTTAAACTTGTAATCTTTTTTTTGTTGTTTTGTCAGTGAATTTTATGCAGAGACACACACACACACACACACACACACACACACACATATATATATGAACACACACACACACATTACTGTTCAAAACTTTTTTTTGAAAGAAATAAATACTTTTATTTGTCAAGAATGCATTGAATTAATTAACTTTCTATTCATCTGTGAATCCTGAAAAATAAAATGCATCATAGTTTCAAAAAAATCCAAAATGTGTCTTGATCAGCAAATCAGCATTATTAAACTGATTTCTGAAGGGTCAGGTGACACTAAAGACTGGGGTAATTATTCTGAAAATACAGCTTTGCATCACAGAAATAAATTACAATTTAATATATATTTACACATAAAACAGTTATTTTAAAATTACGTGTTTTTGATCGAAGAACTGCAACCTTGGTGAAGAAGAAGAGACTTAAATCATGAATTTCAAATCTGATTTCCTTCTATTTATCTGTAATGTACTGTTTATTGTGCCATTTTTGTATGTTCTGTGTTTAATATATATACTGTATGTATGTATATATATTAATATATATATATATTAATCTTAGAGTTGGTTGATTTAGTTCATTAACTTTCAGATTTGTAAATTCCTTTAGAAGCAATGAATGGGGAAAAAATCCTTGCCAAAGCAAAATTGCTGGAAACTTGGGCAAGTACCTTATATTTTTCCTTCTTTTATACTAATTTAGTTGTTGATTTCCTTTTTTAGCAAGAATAACTGAAGAGAAGGACACAGAATCTCAGACAGGCTTCAAGAGAAAATAAACCTGACCGCTTGTCTTTAACAAATATGCTAATAAACATGCTTAATGCCGAACGCTGACGACTTCCACAGAAGGACAAGCTTCTTAGCAGACATTCCAGCATGACTTGAGCAGAAACACCAGAGGAAGTTGCAGGAAGGTTTGTGAAGTACCAGTGCTAAATTATATTATATAGAAATTATCATTTAAAAAAGATTTTGTTGAAATTCAACAGTCATAAACTGCCAAAATAATAATAAACAGAAATATTCCACCAATTAACATGCAATCTAGTAAACTGCAGTTTAACATTACTAATTATTTAGAGTTTAGCCGAATAAATGAACGTTTAAGAAAACAGAACAAGATTGATCTGCTTAAATGAACAACTGTCAGAAGATTAAACAACAAATGCAAAGTCTAACTGTGCTTGTTTTTCTGAAGGGAAAAGTTGTTGTGAGCAGACAGGTGAAGAGTGCCGCTGCATCTCAGATTAAAGGGTGTTGATAACGAGCAAGACTGAATACATTAAATCACGACGCCACATGGCTCATAATCACATTGCTGGTGCTCTCGGCTCGTTCAAAAGCCATCACGAATCACTCAAGCCTCGCGTATTTCCATCGGTCCAGTGGCCCTATCGCTCAGACTAAACATTCCTCGAAACAGGATCAGAGACGCTGTCAGAGAGCAGATGCGTGTTGTCCTTTTGGATAAGGACAAGAAGATCGTGAAACATCTGACTAGACTATTTCTTTTCCCAAAGCCATCGAGCCGCCAACATGAGCCACAGTTTAAGGACAGAGAGAAAGCTTGTGTTTACACCAGGGCAGCATTTATTCAATCAAAAATACTGTAAAGATTGTCAAATATTATTACGATTTATAACAGCTTGCTAGGTGAATATCTGTCATTTATTAAGTTGAATTTTCAGCATCATTTCTCAAGTTGAAAAGGGTCAATGTGCTGCAAAATGAATACATTTGTCCACAATGATTGCATTAAATTGATCAAATACTATATAGATAAATGTTGTTTTTTTGAACTTCTGTTCATCTTTGAATCCTAAAAAATAAAATGCATCAGGGTTTCCACACAAATATTCTGCAGCACAACTGTTTTCAACATTGATAATATTCAGAAATTCTTGTATAAGTATTTTAGAATCATGTGACACACTGAAGACTGGAGTAATTATGCTGAAAATACAGCAGCTCAACTCAGAAATAAATGAGAATTTAATATATATTCACATAGAAAACAGCTGGTTTAAATGATAATAATACTGTATTTGTGCTCTAATAAATGCAGGCTTTTAAAATATTGTCAATTCCAACTCTAGTTTATTTTAATTAATTTTGATGAATACTAAATCTGTTTCTTGAAATGAATGAATGCACATTCACATTTAGTGTAGAACTACACTGTATTCACACACCGCGCACAACGCCTCCGTATTTCTCATTTCTCCCAACATGGGATCAGGAGACTAGGCAGTAAATAAATAAGAAAACAAAGTAACTAGTGTTACTTTTTTGAAATTATATTACTTCAAAAATAAAAAGTGATGCGTTACTTTACTAGTTACTCTGAAAAAGTAATATTATTCCGTAACTTGCGTTACTTGTAATGCGCTACCCCCAACACTGTTGAACACAATCCTATATTTGAGTAATATTTTAATTCTTATTAGATTCCTTCATGTAGCTCAGTTCCATTTCATTATTTGTATCGTTTGCCTTTGCTTATCATATTTTAGTTTTTGCGATCACAGTGACCCTTCAAAAATATTTTTTTCTTTAAAATAAAAGTTTAGCTACATCAAACACACTTTATATTTGAAAGCATTGCTTGACAACTGTAAACGGACTAATGAACTATAAGCATTTATCAGCAATAAATGTGGCAATTTTTTGTCTTTAATTGTAAAAAAAAAGTGATTTGAAGTGTTTCTCTTCACGTGTGATGAATCGCTGTAATGCACGGGCTTGAGTGATGTATTTCTGTGGTGTTGCAGATGTTTGTGAGCGGTGAAATCATGCCCTTGGGCTCAATCAAACCCTGTTAGCAGCTTTCAGTTTTCTCAGCTGTCTCTTTCTAACTCCAGGAGACAGACGACCATCTCAGATCTCTCATCTGGCCATGTTAAAGCTCCCAAGACGCTTCTCTAGAGCTTACACTACTTCTGAGATTACAAGATTTAGTTGTTTTCAACCTTAAAATCTGTACGAGCAATGATTACAGAGATGCTTAGGTTAACAAACGCCACTAATTGTGTTTGCTTCTTCAAAATGTGCATTTCTAAATGCACTGGAAAAACAGGAGATTAAAATAAAAACAACCTAATGCAGAAGCTAAAATATTACAGCTCTATAAACGTAATGAGAGAGAATATGAGAGAAAGTGTATGTTTGGCATATCAAACTGTCAAAAGAAAACCAAAATACATTTTTTTTTACATTATTTATCTTGCATGTCGATAAAATATGTCAACGTCTGTTAGAAGTGAATTAATTATGCTGTATTTCACGTTGCTGTTTATATTTCAGGTCTTTAACTGAGGTGTCTAACTAAACAAAAATATTACAGATGTAAAAGCTGCTCTACCATATATTTTTATATATAAGTGTTCATATTGTACACTTTAGTTAAAATATTTAAACAAAGACACAGCAAAATATTAATAGCAGTAATGGCACCAATTTTGGAGAGTTTGCTTACATTATTTGCATTTATAAATATAAGCTTAAAATTTAAATAGCTTACGTGTTTACGCGTTTAAATAGCTTTACAGCCTTATGAAAATGTAATGAAAGGAAATATGAGAGATAATGTAAGTTTTTCCTGACAAAATGTCAATAGACATCAAAATGTTATAGTTTAGACATAAAAATGCATTACTTATCTTACATATCCAGAAAATAAATCAAGTATTTGTCTGCCCGTAGTTTTATTAATTTTGCCGTATCTCAAAAGATTGTTTATTTTCATATTTCATGTCCGTCTGAGGTGTCTAACTTATCTAGAAAATTACAGATAAAAATTATCTAATAGGTGCTTAACCATTTATGCAATAAAACAAAAATGTTAGGACTTTACAATTTATTTAAAATATATTTAGTTATTTTAAAAAGACAGCAATGTTAATAGTGATGCTTGGCTTAAAAATCATCCTGAATGTATAGTGTTTGCTTTTTTATGCATTTTAAAAATATAAGCTAAACATTTTTATATGCCTCATGCAAAACCTAAAAACATTTAATTATATAATAAAAGTATGTTTGGCATGTGAAAATGTAAAAAGAAAACCAAAATATTATAGTCTAGACAAAAATACATTACTTTTTTTGTCTGTCAGTTATGTATTAATTGTGCCGTATATTACACATGACTTTTTTTGTTTGTTTTGTTTGTTTTTCATCTGAGGCAATTTCTAACTCACCTAGAAATTATGAATTAAAACCTATTTAAAGGGTGCTCTACAATTTATTTAGTAGCCTAAATAAGTGTTAAAGTTATATCATTCTTTTAAAAATAATAATAATACAGCAATTTTAATAGTGATGCTTGGCCTAACAAACCCTACAAATGATGGATAGTGTGATTGCTTTTTAAAAATGTAATTTTAAAATGGGCATTTTAAATATTTAAACATTTTTCTAATGCAAAACCTAAAAACATTTTTTTTTAAAGTGTATGCTTTTAGCATATAAAACTAAATATTATCCTGTATGTCAGTAATTCAGTTATTACAGCAGGAATGTATTAATTATGCCGTATATCACACGTGATTTTTTACATTTCAGGTCCATCTGAGGCATCTAACTCACCTAGAAATTACAGATAAACCGATTTAGAGGGTGCTCTACCATTTATTTAAAAAAAGTGTTCAATAAAATATACACCATTTACAAAACAACATTTGGCAACACGTCTGGAGGCCATTTCTCTGTCCTGTACTCTAGTGTCAAATTACATCAGTATCGGTTTTCTGGTTAAAATCCTTTTAAAAACCGATCTTCACAATAACTCCAGAGTACAATGAAAGGGCCTCCCGGCCGCACACACACTCACGCACGCGCACACACACACACTCACAAGGGAAAGATACCATACAAAAATAAAATAGGATATGTTGCAGACAGATAGATATACCTTTTCTGCAATACCTCAAATAAAATGCCAGGTTGGATTGACATAAAACAAGTAGGCCTAAAGAACAGAGACAAAGCACAACAGCTATCATGCGGTCGCATGGCCACTGACAACATAAACATCTGTGTAGATAACTGTATGCTTGAAACTAAAACCCAGCGTTTGCAGTGTTGTGTTTGACCGTAGCAGCAGCTGAAGACACTGATTTGACGGCTGTGTTCAAAACCTGGCGAGCTGCGCATCGAGATGCACAAAAAGCATGTTTGAAAGTGTTTTATCTTCTAGCTCAAGGGTTTTCAACCTTTACAGACCCAGTATAGAAAGCTTTTATTAAAAATATAAGCATGATGTAATATTAGTTCATGTTTTCGAATGGTTTAAGCAGCATTTCCTCTGTCCAGTTGAAAACCCTGGTTCTAGTTTTTAAAAAGCACCTTGAGATCAATCAGAACCTGTAAGGAAACATCAAGAACGTTTTTTTTTTTTGTGTAATATGTAAAGAGCCATCTACAGCGTTTCTAAAGTGATCTAAAGAGACGTACGGTGTAAAAAGTGAACAGACAGTCACTGAGTTTTGAACACAGCTAATGACTTCAATATAAAGACACGAGATCGAACTGGAAAAACATCCATCCATCCACCACCGCTCATGTTTTCTCCTGGAGTACCTTCATGGGCCCCCAGGGGTCCACACTGTAAAAAAGTGAAATGTGCAATGCTTAGAAATGCTTTGATTGGTGTAACCCAGGGGTGGGCAACTTCGGTCCTGGGGAGTTTAGCTCCAACCCTAATCAAACACACCTGCCGGGAAATTTCTAGTGATCTTGAAGACATTGATTAGCTTCTACAGGTGTGTTTGATTAGGGTTGGAGATTAACTCTGCAGGACACTCACCCTCCAGGACCGAAGTTGTCCGGCCCTGGTGTAACCTAATGTCATTTTAATTTGTAGGTTACCTGAGAAAATGCTTTTACAGTGCATGGACCCCTGGTCGAAGAGCCTGGCTCAATGCAAGCTCCATAAAGAACATCTCAATGTAGCTGAAAAAGTGTAGACCGAAACCATCTGTATAATGGAACTTTTAGCAAACATCGAGTCTCTACACTTAAAATAAAGGTGCTTCACGATGCCATTTATATGCGCTTTGAAGAACCTTCAACATCTGGAGAGCCTTTCTGTTTCTCAAAAACTTCTTTGAAGGTTCTTCTGATTGAAAAGAGGTAAGAAAGAGATGGTTCTTTGACTGAATGGTTCGTCTATGGCCTTACTGGGAAGATCCTTTTACACTCTCAAAAAATAAATCTTCCAAAGGGGAATTTTTGCAGCGACGTTACAGAAGAACCAGTTCTGGTTCTCCAAGGAACCCTTCAGCGAACAGTCCTTAAAAGAACCATCTTTTCTTTGAGTCAAGAACATTTTAATACTCTAAAGAACCTTTTTTTTCCACTGTGAAGAAGCTTCTGTGGAATGCAGAGGTTCTATGGATGGTAAACGGTTCTTTGTGGAACCACTGATGCCAGGAAAAAAAACATTTATTTTTAAACGTAGAGACACTGCAGGAAAGAACACTGTTTTTGTTTTGGGTTTTTCAGAAGGTGTTTCTTTTATAGCACTTTATCTGTTTGTGTCAATTGAGTTTAATTACTATACATATTTTCATTAAAATTATGTTTTTTATCCTACAACTATAAATCCCCCCTTTATTAGCACTGACACACACCAAACTTTACATTTTTATTCCTGTCAGTATCCCGGGGTGACAAAAATGAGATCCCTCTGTAAAAATATTTGACTCCAACATGAATTTTGAAGCTGATTTCATCCTGCGTTTAGATTTTTTTTTGCTAGAAATATATGCAAATAAGTGCATGTTTCATTAAACAATGCCTCGTTTGCATATTTAAACCTAACATTTTAGAAAACTTGTATTACAAAAAAATGTTTGCAATTATCAACACACTCAACTGCGTAAGGCGATGACAATTAGTTAATTTCTTTACCCTGTTCACCTGCAGTGTCTCACTTTGAGAGTGTAAGCACCTTTATTTTTAAGAGTGTACGTTTTAAAACGCAGCCAATGACTTGATGATGACTTGAAAGACATGACCCTGCTAGAAAAAAAAAACCCTAAAACAATAGAAACCATCACAGAAAGTCAAATGGTTTCCCCTACAAATACTCTTACAACTTTTAACTATTAGAACCATTAAAAATGGTTTTGGGACACATTCCATTAGTATTTAATGGTTTTAACAAGCCACCAATAAAAGGTGACTAATTACCAGTAGAAACCCACAGGGTCCATTACCGTTTCCATTAAAACCAATACAACCCCCAGTCCCCTGATAGCACACGTACATCACCGAGACGTTTTGTTTTAGAGTGTGGTCTCGTTTACAATACGTCTATTGAAAGTTTCCTTTTAGATATCAACTATTAGAGATGCTTACAATTTAGAATGCATGTAAAACTGACATCTTTCAGATGTTGGCACACAGCAGATGCTTTCCAGATTATCATCTCGCAGACGTACGCGTGCTAATATAACCGCAACCAAAGTGCAGGTTTTGTGATGGTGTCTATATCTTTTTTTCAGCAGGGGAGAGTGGGGCTGAGCGAAAGAAAACATCCGTGCATTCATCCGCCTTAAACGTGCAACACCGTCTCCGCTTTAGAAGCTTCCAGATCGCTCCGGTAGCACTCCAGCCAGTCTCTGAGCTCCGAGATCCGGTAGCCTTCTGGACCCCTGCCGCCTTGATACACGACCTTTTCGTCCTTCAGTATGTAGAGGCGCTCGAAATAGGCGCCGTACGCCGAGTTCGACGAGTTCTCCATGGTGTCCACGACCACGGCGCTCCCCTGCGCCTCGTGGTACATGAGCTCCGCTGCGCGGAGCCGGTCCTCTAGACAGCGGTGCCTTGGAATCTGGTAAGGCGCGTCGGAACTCACCCAGCCGTCTGAAGGATGCGCTTCCTCGATGTACACCAGCAGCGAATCCGCGATGTCCGCGTACTGCCGCGCGACGCGCTGGAACGCCGCGAGGCGCGTCATGAACGGCGGTCAGGAACAGCTCCCAAAGTTCAGGATCAGGGGTCTTCTCCCGCGGGCGTAGTCCAGGATCCGCTGCGCGCCTCTGCGCGACGCGCTGTCCAGCGGAACCACCTCAGTGTTGGGTGCCGCGCCGCCCAGATGCGCCGTCTTGAAAAAGTCCAGCTTGTGGCCATACCAAACGGCGCGCAGCGACTCGAGCGTGAACATCTTGTTGGAGTCGGACACGCAGAGCGGCGGATCGTCGGGGCTGCTCGGGTCGCTCTCTCGCATCTTCGTGAGCACCTTCCTTCGGATGCACAAGAAATCCAGGAGCCAGAGCATCACAGCGGCGAGAAGGAAGCGCGGAAGCAGCATTACGCACACGGCGGCGTTTTTCAGCGCCGTTTGGACACCTGCGGATCCATGCAGCATCTCCATCCCCACAGATACAGCCTATCCGTTCTGCGCGCTTTCCCTCTCTCTCTCTCTCTCTCTCTCTCACACACACACTCCCCCTCTCTCTCTTTCTATATCTCTCTCTTTCTTTCTAGCTCACAGTTCCGCTTTTTATAGGACTAGTAAGGATTTGAATGAAAAACAACACGCCTCCGCACCCGTGCCGCCTCCTCACATGGAGGGGATTACCTTCCGTCAACTCTCCTGTCTGGAGGAGAGAAAGAGAGAGAGAGATGCGAGCGAACGCAACACGCTGCTTGTTTGACAGATCCACTCTGGAATGCATCGGTGCTTGTAATATGCATCGCTTCAAAAAAATAAAAATGCTCTCGCTGAACGCTAGATGCTGACAGAGATGTTTGACGCGACTGTGGCGTTCTTAACGGATTCATCGAGTAAGGACATGAACTTGGTGAAGTCGACGGAAAGATCGGCATGACAGTTGCATTAATGCATTGCTGGTTCAAATGTAAAAACATGCTTTTTTATTGCAATGGCGAACTTAAGACAGAGAGATTGATAAATAATGAAACAGATGTCAAATCGTTTGATATGAAAGTTGCATTTTTAATGCACTGGTGGTATTAATGCAACACACTAAAATGTTCCTCGGAGAACACAACTGACATAGTTTGACATGAGCTGCATTACCTGTTTTAATGTGTTTGATATAACATATTTTATATTCTTTGATATAACGGTTACATTTTAAACGCAGCACACATAAATGTTTCTCGGAAAACACTACTTTCAGATGTTAAATCGTTTTGACATGATCGTTGCGTTATTTTAATGCGTTGGTGGATTAAATTAGCCGTGTAAATATATGCTTTTATTGCAATGGTGACATCATAAATAGATGAGGACATAGATGTTAAATCGTTTGACATGACAGTTGTATTTTTAATGCAGTGTGGTTCTAATTCTTAGTGCTTAATCAAACATGTGAGAGATGCTGAGACATGACATGATTATTTAATGCGAATGTGTAATGCATATGTGAATAATCATGCATATGTGCATGACTGACAAAAGTTAGATTGTTTAACATGACAGTTGCATGATGCTGGCTCAAATTCATCACGTCAGGACATGTTTCTTATTGCACTAGTGAAATCAAGACAAAGAGAGAGATGTTAGATCGTTTGACATGACAGTTGCATTGCTGGTTGACACCAGCACTTTGGAATGCGTAGGTGATTTCAGTGCATTGTTGAAAAAATGCTCCTCGTGCTGACAGATGTGACAGTTGCGTTTTTCTCAACGCATTCTTGGTTTAATACAGGACGTGCTTCTTGTTAAACCTACCCGAGCTAGTGAACGTGCGTATAAATAGTACGCCAAATAAAAACGAAAACTTGTGGAAGAGTTACGTAAAAAATGGACTTTCCCGTGTATGTGCTGCTACGCGATTAGGGTTGTGGGGTACATGGGTATCACATGCATGTGAAAACTGCGTGTTATATGTTCGCGTGCATACGCCAAATACACGAGTTGGCGTACTATTTATACGCATTTTCATAAAGTTTATTGCACTTTAAATGCGTTTATAAAAATACTTGGTGGCGGGAATCAAGAGAGGTGATGAGACAAATGGGTGTTGAATTTTCTTAATGCATTTTGTCTGGAGGAGTTTCTTTATGGACTTGCAATAAGATGCTGGGATGTTTTTTTTGTGTGATTTGACTCACACTTACAATTTTTAACGCATCAGTGATTACAGTGCATTATGTAAAAGGGCTTCTTAATAAAAACATTGTTGTTTGATTCGATTCTTTGAAAGATTCATCGTTGGACTTAATGCGTCATGTTGAAAGAGTTATAGATATGACAGCATCAAAAAAATAAAGTTAATGCTATAGCACTTTTGAGGCAGTTTTCATGAAGTATCCCAAACATTTTAATGAGCTGTGTCAAGAAATGGAAGGAAATGGTGGGACTGAGAGAAAAAGAGATGAGACATTCCTAACTTTTCTGTGCTTTTTATTGCATTGATTTTAAATAATGTCACATGTTATTGACAGCAGTCTGAAATGAGTTAATGAGCATGCACTAATGCACACAGAGGAGTCAGTGTGGGGTTTAAAGCACAAGACGTAAGCACAAATCAAAGCATGCTCAAAATCAATTTATGACATTCCCAAGAGAGGGAAGAGAATATGGAAATGCCATGAAATGTGCAGCTGTATACGTATGGTATTGTGTGAGCAGCCGGATTAAACCCAGACTCTCTCAGGAGCATGAACAAGCTTACGTGCAATGTGAATGCACACTCCAGCAAAATTTCATGATCCCAACTGAATGTATTGTATGTATTTGCTTCAATGTTGCTTGCAAGCTAATGAGCTTTAATCCTAACTTTACCTATTCCACGGAAACCTATTTACAGGGGAAAACACTACATACCTTGTAAACACAATCCCTTCCCTGTAATCCCTGTGATACAATGCTTGACACAGTTTTTCAGATCCATTGTTTTTAATCAGGTAATACCAGTTACATTTATCTGCAGGAAAACTGGGCCTCTGTGCTTCTGTTATTTTGTAGCTCCCGAAGCATGCTAACTTTGCTTAAAACAACAGGAGGAATTGGCTAAACAATGCATGGAAAAAGTATAATTTCTTCATTATTTCAACATTATGTAATGGTGTGTTCATACACCTGTTTTAAAACAGTTGTCATGTTAATGTTTTGTTTTTGTCTCAGTAATGTGAATGTGTGCCGTCAGAATGATAGTCTGATAAACACATTATATATGCAGTGATTTATTATGCATTTTGAAGTAAAAACAAAGTAAAGTTATGCTGCTGTATTCGCTCCTTTCAGAAACCCTGAATCACAACAGCATGAATGGACACCTCAGGAATACCAGTTCCAAATCTAAGTCCTTTTATGATTTACAAATATGATACATCAAAAAATGGTAAGTGCGTCTTAATGCTGAATCAGTTTAATCTTTTGTCTTCTTCAGATGTTAACTGATGGACTGGAGTGCTGTGGATTATTATGATGTTTTTATCAGCTGTTTGGACTTTCATTTTGACGTCACCCATTCACATCCATTACTGAGACACTCATGCAGAGACACATTTCTCCAAACCTGATGAAGTAACAAACTCATCCTAAACTTGGATGACCTGAGGGTGAGCACATTTTCAGCAAATTTCCATTTTGGTTTTTTTTTGTAAATTATTGCTTTAACTGGAATTAAATGAGCTGATTGTAAGAGTGAATCTGAAAGTGGTATTTGTGACGATATGTAAGAGTAAGAAATGCAGAAGTTATACTGCAAATAATAAGTTGTTAACTTGACTAAAGATATTTGTGTCCCTGGAGCAAAAAATCTTTATTACGTAAAAAAAACAAAAACACCCTTCTTGTTTTCAAATAGCCAAATATTTTCCTATTGAGCCTGATCTCAGGGCAATTTGTCCATATTTTACGAGGTGGCTAATTCGTACAAATTAGCATGACCTCGCCCTACTTTATACTATTACTACTATGTACTACTAATAAATAGTACAAATACATACTGTACGTTTTTTGCAAAATCGTACATATTTTACGAGTTCCCAATTCATATGAAATTGTACGAATGACCTAAACCTACCATCACTGGGGTTTAAACTCGTACAAAATCATATGAATGAGGTTGTATGAATTAACACAAATTTGTCAACTCATAAAATACGTACAAATTGGTCTTGAGACTGTCTAACACCTGTGGTGACTTTTTTAACTTGGTAAAGTTTCTGAATTGTTTATTTCACCAATTCTGAATTGTTCACATACAAACGAGATCCAGTTTTGATCGTATGTTGCAAATATTCAAAACACACAGTACTCAGAGTCGGTGAATTCTGCAAACAAAGTCAGATACAACCTACAGATACTGAAACAGCAGAATGCAGACGTCAGCTAGTTTTTATTTATTTTTAAAGATGCTCAGTTTTTATGTGGTCTGTCAGTAACACCCGGCCAAGAACCTGGATATTCCTCGAAAAATCACTGAAAACAAGCGCTGTTATTCAGCTAGGCGGGCTTTCCTGCCAAGCGCAGGCCATGTCTCATTTCAACAAAAACACGGTTACCGTAAAAATTTCCTTGACATGGGCTCCCGAGACCGCCAGACATCTCGAAGATCTTGAAGTGAAGAGGACAGGCAGCAGTTAGGTTATTTGCAGACTGAAAACAGGCCAGCTCTTCCAAGAAGCAGGAGTGTGTGGAGCAGATTTGTGATTGTTTTGTGTAAGACTGTGCTCCTGAGGTCAAGTGTGCTATTCCAGGCCTGATAATAAAGTCAGAGCCGGAGTTTGTGGAAAGCTGATGGGAAAGTTGACCTTTGAACCCCTGCTGCGTAAGATGCTCATTTATCCTAATTTTAACCCCTTCTTCTGCTGCTGAGGTCAATAACCTTGAGCTTGTGCCACCTGCTGCAAAACAGCAATATTAATGCTGTTAAATTCAGCTTCATTTCAGTTTAATGTGATTTTTGGCACGATTGTGATGCTTCACAAGACAAGGAATGACATCTGATGATAAAGGTTTTCAGCTTTTTTGAAGATATTATTAAATGTAAAAATACATTTGCCCAGACTACGATTAATTTAGCTTTTGCAGTATTTTTAACTATGAAAAATACTGTTAAAGCATGTATTAGTCTTAGTCTGTGCAAATTTATTTTAACATATGTATTTTTCATAGTTAATTTAACTAGTTAACTGTTGTAAATAGATGGAACTATTGTCATTTGGAATATCAGGGACTAGTTATAAAACATAACATTTTTATGTAGTGTAATTATAATTAATTATATTAATTTAATATTTTATATATTTGTGTGTGTGTGTGATTGTATTTACATACAATATTGCACAAGAAATTTGTATTTTAACCATTTTAATAATATATAATTCAATGTGTGTGTGTGTGTGTGTGTGTATATATATATATATATATATATGATATATTATATATATATAAAT
>JAUMHG010000067.1:17817205-17827217 GCA_032359395.1 Enteromius anoplus | reverse complement strand
CTCTACACACCTGTTTTTAGTCAGCGCTGATCAGCGTCTCTATTTCTCCCTGTGTGCCTTTGTTCTCTTTGTCGGACAATTAATGTATCGGAGACTGTGCTCTATCCGTTTGTTGCCATTTTTTGTGAAGCTGTCTGCCGCGTCTGATCCTGTCCTGTTCGTCTGCCCGGTTCGTACGTGTTTTTTGCTAACTACTAATTTTGTTTGTTTTCCCTGCAAGCAGAGGGCGGCAGGTTTTTGTTCCAAGAGACTGTTATTTATTTTGGCTCATCCTTTACTCCGACACGCAGTGAGCGGCGGATTTTACCAGCATTGTTTTTTGTTATTTTTTCCGAACTTTTCCTGCACGCAGTGAGCGGCAGCCAATTACGTTCTGTGACTTAACCAGAATAAAGACTATACATTATTTCACCCTGGGTTCCAGTGACTGCTTCTGTCCGCACCTGCCATTATTATTATTATTATTATTATTATTATTATTATTATTATTATTAATTCTTCTTCTTATAACTGTCAGTGACTTTTTAGTTCACAAAAAATAATTGTGGAAATTGTTGAGCTTATATGAATGTAATTAATTAAAAAAAATGCATAATGTCCAATAATAATAATAATAATGCTACTGATGTATTAAAAATGTTAATGGAGAAAAAACTAAAGCATTTGCATGAGCTACTTTCAGTGAGATTTTAAAGAATTTGAAAATGTATTGAAATATTTAATTTAATTATTAATTTTTACCAGGACAATTAAGCATGTTTGCCTAATTAATTCAAATAATTTTTATTATACCGCAATAAATTAAGCTTATAAGCAATTATAATTGTCTTGAAAATAGCAATGCTTTGAAAGCAAAACACGTTTTGGGATTATTTAAACCTTTATTATTATTATTTATTTATTTTTAATTATTTATTTTTTAAAATCAGTAGTTAATTAAAAAATCACCACGTGAAAACAGCAAAGTAAAACATCTGTATTACAGAAATCCCCTAAACAAACCACAGGTATATTATAAACAAATAATAATAGTAAAATATGTGCATTTTTATTCACTAATATCAAAAACAAATGAGGGAAAATTCCAGCCTCAAGTAGACATTTAGAAAAAGTGTGTGTGTGTTTCTCTAGAGGACTTAATTTAACATCCCTTGTATAGTTTTACAGCCACCGGCTACGAGAGAAACAAATACCTGATATACTGATATGTTAATGAGCTGCTCCTAAATGTAATATTTCAGTGAACTTGGCCCCGGGACTCCAGGATTACTTAATCGTGGCAGAAAGCATTTCCTCCGGATTGCGTATTGATTGCTGGTGATATACCGAGGAGCTTGTTTGCCAAAGAAAAGCTGAGATTACTGACTGATAAGATGTGATGTTAGCTCGTAGAGAACAGGAAGAGCGCACACATGGCCTTCTTTGACCTCGCTCAGAGCACAGTTCTCTAGAACACAAACAGAGATGCAGTTGATAGCTCATGAGAGTATTTTTGGACTGGTGTTTTGTTCAGAGACACCTGGCCATGTAGATCCTGATCCGTATGAATTTGTACAAATTTATACGAATTGGCAAGTCGTAAAATACGTGCGATTTAGCAAAAATCGTATGAATTAGCCACCTTGTAAAATATGTACGAATTGCCGTAAGATCGGGCTTGAAGAGCCTTTCTGTGTCACAAAAGCTTCTTTGAAGGTTCTTCAGATTCTAAAGAGAAAAGAAAGAGATGGTTCTTTAACTTAATGGAACCAAAAATGGATCTTCTCTAGCATCGCTGTGAATATTTCTTCATTTTTAAGTGTGTAAAGTTGTCCAGCTAAAGCTTTTGATAAGTGCTGTCAAACAATCAATTGCATCCAAAATAAAAGTGTTTGTTTATATAATAAATATACACAGAGCATCCACAGATATCATGTATATATAAATACACGCATACAGTATATATTTTTAAAAAATCTTTACATTTGTATAAAATGTATATATTCATATTCTTATATTTTGTATAACTATTTAATATATAAACATATATAAACAACATGCATGCTTGTTTTTTGTATTTATATATATATTTTTCTTTGAATAATATGCACATATATTAGGTAAACAAGAACTTTTATTTTGAATGTGATTGATCGTCTGACAACATAATTATTATATATTTAGGCCAAGAAAATCATTACTTAATGTTCAAATAATTCTTTGCTTAAAAGAAAATTGGCATTTTTTATACAATGAAAGCTAAATCAATTATCTTTCTGTTGATCTGTGGTTTGTCTGAAAATCTGAAATCTGTAAATATTGAGAAAATCGTCTTTAAAGTTGTCCAAATGAAGTTCTTAGTAATTCATATTACTAATTACAAATGAAGTTTTGATATATTTACCAGAAGGAAATTTACAAAATATCTTTATGGGACACGATCTTAATATCCTATTGATTTTTGGAATAAAAGAAAACTTTTGACTCATACAGTGTGTTGTTGTCTATTGCTACTGTTTTTTTGTCCAGGTTCTTTATTTGTCTTAATGCAGATCACTTTCCTGGAGTTTTCTGAGTTTTCAAAGAGCTGTAAAAATCTGTATCTTTGATCCCTGAAATTTGAAGGGTCATGCCTCGCTTTAGTTAATCAGACCGGCTTAATTGGCTAGATGTGATTTGTTGGAGAACAGATTGGAAGGAGCGAGTGTTTTTTAAGCACAGCATCAAAATGCAGGGTTGTTGGAGGTCACAGCTCAGGGCTGGCGTTCTGTTAAACATGTTGTCGGAGTGCTTTGTATCACATCTGAGCAGAAACAAGCAGGCAAACGGCCAGACTGAGACGAACCGACACAACCTGGACACTTCTCGTCTGAACAGCCTCTTTCCCTGCTCCACTGATTACTCAGGAAATGGTGCGGCAAATAAAGCTGATTGTGTTAGACTTCCAGACAGTGAACATCTAACACCAGCATTAATGACCATCGGCTGCTGAAATAATCCACTGAAAAAGCAATTAAATCTGCCCCATTTTTCTATTGCCACATGGATTGATTCGCATGAATGTCACTAAAAGCGATTATACTTAAAATGAAAAATATGAGAGTAATCTGTGGGTTTAACGTGTTCAAACAGCTGCAAAAACATAAAAAAAAGTGTAATAAATGAACACGTAATTGTTATTCGTGCCAGATTTCAGTATTGCGACATGAGTTTTATTTTATTTTTCGCATGGATGCCACTGAAAGTGATTATTCTTGAAATGAAAAATACGAGAGCTTTAATTTTTGACAGAATTTTGTGTAATCTGTGGATGTTCAAACAGCTGCAAAAATATTTGTCAAAAAAAGAAATAATGTGTCATTGTTATTCGTGCCAGATTTCAGTATTACGACATGGATGTTTTTTTGCATGAATGCCACTGACAGTGATTACGTTTTTTTTTATTAATGAACAATAATGAAAGTTCTAAATATGAGAACATTTAGTTTTTGAAAGAATTCTGCTTTATGGTTTTATAGAAGTCAATTGGATACATTTCTATTTGTGCCAAATTTTACTATTGCGAAATTAATTACGCATAAATGCTTTAATGCAATTGAAACTGATTGTTTTTTTTTATTATTGAACAATTATATAAAATAAAAAATATGAGAGCTTTTGGTTTTTGACAGAATTCTGCTTATTGTTTTATTAAAGAAATCATTGGGACAAATTTGTATTTGTGCGAAATTTTGCTATTGTAACATGGGATTAGCACCACTAGAGGGTACTCGCTTAAATTCACCTTCCCTGGGACTCATTCCATCATGGACTTCATTTCCCATCATGCACTGCACACCCACACCTGTTCACAGTTTGCAATCATCACCTTCAGCTGCTGTTCACCACCACATCCACTCACATTCAGTATTTAACTGGTTCATTTTCATCTGTACATTGCATAGCATTGACTTGCACCGGCGATCATTACCAAGCGTTCTTACTCGTGTCTTGTTTTGTTGTTTTGACCTTGTCCTGTTTTTTCTGTCTCTGTGATTGTTTGCTATCAGCCTCATTCTCTGCTTTGTATTTGACAATGACTTCGCTTTGCCTCTATTGTTCCCGTTACCCTGTTCTTTTGGCCCTGCCTGTCGACCTTGATTAAAGTTTGTGCATATGGATCAGAACTTGGGTCATATTAATATTTGTGCCAAATTTTACTAATGCGACACAATGTTTTACATTAACGCATTTAAAATTCTTAAAAATATGAGTTCTCTCATTTTTGACAGAATTCTGTGTGTTCTCTGGGTTTAATATGTTCAAACAGCTGGAAAAATATGTGTCCAAAAAATAATAAAAAAAATTAATGCATCATTGTTATTCATGCCAAATTTCAGTATTGCGACTTTTATTTATTTATTTATTTAAATAAAATCTCAAAATGAGAAATATGAGAGTTAGTTATGACAGAATTCTGCTTTATTATTTTAATAAAAATTAAATTTGACAAATTTGTATTCGGGCCAAATTTTTTGGGATTGTTACGCACAAATGCAACTAATTATTCTCAAAATGAAAAATATGAAAACTGTACTTTTTGACAGAATTGTGTATAATCTGTGGGTGTTCAAACAGCTGCAAAAATATTGGCAAAAAAAATCTTATGTTAATTATTCATATGCCAAATTTCATTATTGTGCCGTGGATTGTTTCACATGAATGCAACTGAAATTTTTTGTTGTCAAAATTAAAAATGTGACATCATTTATTTTTGTTCTGTTTAATTAAAGTAATATTCTTTAAGTTTGTTTTATTATGTTTAAACAGCTGCAAGAACATCTTTCAAAAATATAAATAAATGCATTTGGTTTCACTATTATGATATGATATACTATTTAAAATGCAAGTGATTACACATGTTTCCATTAACAAATAATAACAAAACCCTCAAAATGACAAATATGACAGCTGTTAGACTGCGATTAATGAAATTTAAACAACAGATTATTTTGCATCACTGCAACTGGAAGTGATTATTCTTAAAATTAGAAATATTACAGCTTTTTTTATGTTTTATGTAATATTAGGAAAATGTGAATATTTTTGGCAGTAAACAAATTAATCATTCAGACTGTTACTTGCGTCAAATTCCACTATTGTGACGTGTTTATTTTACTGAAAGTGCGTTTTCATTAACAAACCATAAAGAAAACACAAAATGAGAAATTTGAGATCAAACATCTGCAAAAATACAGTGAAAAAAACCATATGGAAACATTGCTTGATGCATTAGAAGACTTTAACTAAGTTGAACTATAATTACAGGAAGAACGTTTGTTCATAACATTGCCAGAACCTTGCCAGAACATTCTATTAGCATGTGAAAATATACATATGCACAGATTTTTGTGTAATCTTTAAGATTATCTGGGTTTGTTTTACTGTGTTCAGAAGACCATTGATGTGATCTAGGTTCAGAGCTTGACTTGGCTTAGTGTTAGAACTTGAAATTAGTGGTTAGATGTTAAATATTTTAAGAGTATTTGCCCTGTTATGAATATTGCATTATGGACTGTGTTCTCTCATTCTCAACTGCATTGTCTTGTTAACTGTAAAAATCCCTCTAGAGTTGTGTTTCTACTCAAAAGCCCCTAAACACAGTCAATAATATCAGGAGCAGTAAAAAGTTCATGTCAGTTTTTATTTCAATTTGCGTGACGCCCATGTTTTTGGACTGAGGGTTTAGAGATTTGTGATTCTGATTACAAATTCACAAGTTCCTGGGTTGATTGGTCATATCATCTTGTCTTCTGCAGGCGTGGGACTGTTATTGGGGAATTCCCGAGATGAATGTTTTTTCTCGAGAGCTGCACGTCACAAGCACTGCCAAGGAAATTCTTTCAAAATAATGACATGAACGCAAACGATCCTTCAGAACATTTCCATGGTGATACGCCATATGCGTTTCTATCTTTGACTCCGACATCTGTCTGTTTTTCATCTCCGCTTTCTTCTTCAGATTACTGATGTTTGTGAAGTCAGAGAGCAGTCATTTTTATCTGATCTGAACAAACCACATATAACTCGAGGTGCGGTAGCATTTATCATTTCTGACGCGAAACACAAAAGGACAATAATTGTGACTAACTCCAAATTTTGAGTTTGTTTTATGTGATTATGGAAATGGTGAGATATAAACACAAACATTTGACATTTCTCTCAATTCTAAATTTAAATCTCACAATTCTATTGAAAGAAAAAAGTCTTTATTGAGAGGTAGAAAGTTGCAATTACTTTTTGAAAGTTATTATTCTGTGGCAAAACAAAAACAAAAAACAATCAAACAAAAACAGAATTGGGAGATTTTAACTCTCCTTTTTTTTCTGAGAAATTAGTGAGTCAAAGTTTGTCTTTTGAGACTGTTCTCACAATTCTAACTAAGGTTGTTGCTTTTTTATTTCTCAATTATGACATTTTTCTTAATTGAAAGATAAAAAATGTTTCAAGAATTTTCTTGTTCTCTGGCCAAAAGGAAAAAAATAAGGGAAATACATTAGCAACATTTTTTGGTTTGTTTAGAAGAACTGTTTTTTTAAAGAATATTTTTGCATTCTCTAGTTTAAAATTGTCTTAGTAATAAAAGCATCCATATAATTCTAGCTAGAATTGAAGGTTTTCAGAACTTCATACTAAGATTCAAGGTCTTCTCTGAATAGAATATTCCTTCAAACATCTCTGGTTGTTAGTAACGCTATTTAAACTCTATTGAAGCATTTTAGTTAAACATTTGTTAATTTTGTAAATGCTACTATTGTTTCAGAACATTCCAACAACAATCAAATGTAACTTTCCCATATTGTTTGCAAATTTTTTTAATTTTGGAATTTTCTGTAAACATTCACATAACCAAAAGAACTAGACTTGTGGTAACATTTACAATTTCCACTGTGAAATACAAAATATATATAATGATAATAATTGTGACTATATAATTTTTACTTTGTTCTACGTGATTATTAAAATCTGAATTCAACATTTGTATTTCACATTCCTGAGTTAATTTTATTAGTTTTTTTTTAATTTATGGCAGAAGAAAAAAGGAATTGTCAAATGTAAACTCACAGTTGTGAAAAAAGTTTTATATTTTTAGTTTTATATTACAGTTCTGAGAAAGAAAAAATATTAAATCTCTGAAGAACCTTTCTGTTTCACAATAGCTTCTTTAAAGGTTCTTCAGAATCTAAAAAGGTAAAGGAGATGGTTATTCAAATAAATGGTTCTTTGGCATTGCTGTGTATTTTTAAGAGTGTAGTATAGTCTGCGTTTGTATTTATTTTTACAGACTCTTTGGAGACAGGACCGGATTTTAATAATATTTTTTCAGTATACAGAAAATACAACTCAACTCTCTTGGTCTGATTAACGTCTACTGAAGAAATAATCAGCAGATCATAATCAGAGAGAAGAAACTTTATCTCCTCCGTTCATGAGAGATGTAGAGGAAAGTAAAAAAAACAGCTTTGCATCTGCTGCTCGACGCATTCAATGGGTTTTTTTCTGTAGTGATTCCAGCTGCTCTCCTCTTTAAACACACATCACCATCGAAACACTCACACCTGACGGTACAGACCACCATTTCTCGCTCCTGACCCCGGCCGTGACCCCATCTGACCCCACACTTTTCCTCTGGGTGGCATCCGAAGCAGCTGTTTTTTCGATTAAAAGGCTGTTTCCCATCACCCTTCCCCTTCGTGTTCCCGACAGAGACCCACGGAGAGCCGGAGCGCCTGGAGTCCTCATGCCGTCTTGATTTCCTCCTCTGCAACTTCAAGAGTATGAAGCAAGTGCTGATTCATTACAACTCTTACTAAAAATACCTATTTTCTCCAAAACAGTCTAATCCTGCAGTCGTCTGCGCAGCAGTAAACCTCCACACCGCTCATTAGTCTTTCAGCTACGTTAACAAACCTTATTTCTGAATAATAAAAAAAAAGTCCAGGTTTCTAATGTGTGTAATGTTTTTTTGGTTATGTGAATGTTAAAAGAATGTTACATTTGAATAGGGTCTTTCACACCACTTTAGCCCCTAAAAGATCAGTACTAAAATACTGGGACGAATACCAACATGAACAACAGGAGTATTGAGGATTTTGTGATTAAGGTTGTTAGAAGCAGAAAATGCAGTAGAAAAAGTCGATACAATGTTTACACAGGATGTCCTTTCGCCGTTTTAAATCATGGCGAGTGAAGGTGTTTTCTTACGTGTTTAACCAATCAGCTTACATAAACTTCACCGATAAATTCTGGAACTATTTTAGACCCCACTCTGAAGTGAACTAAAATCGTTCCTAGTTCCTGCGGTGCAAACACGCTGAAAAATGGGTAGTACCACAATTAGTTTGGGTACTACAAAATTGTTCAGGCGATGTGAACGTTCTGAGACATTTAGTACTGTTATAAAGTGATACACAAACAATAAAGAAATGCTTCATGCTAACGTTTTGAGAACATTATTAACACATTAATAAATAAACAGAATCTGAGTTTATATCAATTCCAAATTTAAGGTTCTTTATGGAAACATTTTGACTAAAAGGTTCTTCTGTGGTTTCGTAAAGAACTTTCATTTTTAAAAGTGTATGCATAAGGAGCACAAAAGTGCTAAAACATTTATAAGTATTACATTACAGATCTCTTTTTTCCCACGTAGTTTTACGGCATCCTAGGTTATTAGAATGTTCTTTAATTAATTAATGCATCTTCTAAAATCTTTTGTCTTCTAAAATCTTTAAACCCCTCAGAATTATGAGGTAAATATTTCTTTCTTTCAAGCTGGGATTCCAGATTCTCAAATAGCTGTATCTCAGCCAAATATAGTCCTATCCTAAGAAAGTTCCCTTTCAGTCAGTCACTCCGAGTCACGTTGGTGACCGACGAATAGGAATCTCGCTTCGAGATGGCAAATCTACTCTACGTGTATATAAACACACCAATGAAATTGGCGTATGCTGATTAATATCCAGCGGCACCTAATCGCAGTGCGAGCATAAATAGGTCAGCGGATTAAGTGCATCTGCGGTGTACTATCAGCAGAGGCGGTTCCACTGAAACACTTTCAGTAGCTCCTGGGGCATATGGCTGCAGCCACAGTGGTCATCCCGCTGGGTCTGCTCCATATGAGACCGCTTCAGCACTGGCTTCACAATCGAGTCCCAGGGTGGGCGTGGAAGCACGGTACGTTCAGGGTTCAGATAACTTCGGCCTGCTATGCAGCCTTTTCCCGCCGCATGTCGCAGCTCGCCCGCCACCTCCTCCTCTGGAGTGAGAAGCATCTGAGGTCGATTCGCGCCATTCACATTCCAGGTGTTTACAACCAGACAGCTGACAAGCTGTCTCGAGCAGCACTCCCTGGAGAATGGAGACTCCATCCCCTGACGGTTCAGCTGATATGGGAGCAGTTCAGAGCCGCACAGGTAGACCTGTTCGCCTCTCCAGAAACCTCTCATTGCCAGTTGTTTTACGCTCTGACCGAGGGAATCTTATGCAGAGACGCCCTGGCACACAGCTGGCCTCAGGGCCTACGCAAGTATGCGTTCCCCCCAGTGAGCCTTCTAACACAGTTCCTGTGCAAGGTCAGGGAGTACGAAGAGCAGGTCCTGCTGGTAGCCCCTTATTGGCACACCAGGACCTGGTTCCCCGAAACTCATCCTCCTCGTGAGAGCCCCTCCTTGGCCGATTCCTCTGAGGAAGAATCTACTGACTCAGAGACGGGGCACCCTGTGGCCCCCGCGCCCAGACCTGTGGAAGCTCCACGTCTGGCCCCTGGATGGGACGCGGAGGTTCTAAGTGCCCTACCTCAAGGGGTAGTTGACAGGATTTCTTCTGCGAAAGCGCCTTCTACAAGAGCTGCCTATGCGTTGAAATGGAACCTGTTTGTCGAGTGGTGTTCCTCTCAACGAGAGGACCCCCGGAGATGCCCAATCAGAGTTGTGCTTCTCTTCTTGCAGCAGGGGTTGGAGCGAAGGCTGTCTCCCTCCACCCTTAAAGTCTA
>JAUMHG010000067.1:17780384-17797733 GCA_032359395.1 Enteromius anoplus | reverse complement strand
AGCGGAGGTTTGGAATCAGAGTTTTCCTTCTCCTAGGTGAGCTACCATCCAAGGTTAACGAGCCCCATCTGCCCGAAAGCGACTGGTTTTAAGGCGCCAGTAGACACATATATATACACATTATAATATTTGGGCTATTTTCAGTTTAATGGAAACTTTAATGATTTTTTTAAATTATATTATTTAGGTTTGATATATTTTAGTTCACTGATGGTTTTTATTCACTTATACTATAAGGAAACATTTTTAATTAAAGTTACATTTTCCCCATATAATATTAATTTTCTACTTCTACTTTATTTCAGTTAAACAATATATATTCATTTAATTTATTTTAGTATCATTATCTACTATTATGGTTTTTATTAATATTATTACTATTAATCTTCATATTTTCACCTTTCTTTTAATTTTTTTTATTCGTTTTTATATTACTAATTAGGTTTAACTGCTATTTTATTCATTTCAAATTAGTCATTTTAAATTAGTAATTATTTTATTTCTGCTTTATACAAACTAGTTTTTAATAGGTTTACTCACTCCACTCACATAAACTCATATGTGCACAGTTACTGAATGATCTGACCAAAGCTGTATTTTAACATAAGTGAACTGAATTCATATTCACATATTCTGATTTTCTGCAAACGTATAATGTGAGGAAAGTGATGGTAAGGTTCATCACCATGGGAACGGCTAAAATGATGATCTGCTTCTGAGCTTTAAGCAGACTGTTTCTGTCAAAACCACTGCAGCAGATCAATATTTGATTATTTTACATGATTTATAGAGAAAATTGCGGTGATGTGTTTGTTTTGTATTCAGGTTTAGTAGATGTTCGAGTAGGAAGAGTGAAAGGTATTGGGCTTGTTGTTGTTGTTGTTTTCTCTGTTAGCTGCAGAAAGCCAGGTTTGTTCTTTGCTCGCAGCAGAATTAAAACAGAATTACATCAAAATAAATGCACAGAGAGAAGACATGGGAGAAACCATCCCGAGCCAACGAGAGCAGAGCTGATGTGCGTCTGTGAGAAGATCTGAGGCGATCCGGGTTAGTTTGTCCTCAGCTGAACTCACACGCTTCACCACACACACCCACCCACACACACACTGCTGCTTATCTTAGCCAGCCCAGAGACACTGAGAGAGAGAGAGACACACATAGAGACACTTAAAAAGAGAGAGACAAAACAGAGACAGGACGCTTAAAAATAAAGGTGCTTAAAAGGTTCATGCTATAAAGGAGACATTTTTGGTTCCACAAAGAACCATTCAGTCAAAGAACCATCTCTTTCTTAGCTTTTTAGAATCTGAGAATAAGAACCTTTTAAAGAAGCTTTTGTAGAACAGAAAGGTTCTTCAGATGTTAAAGGTTTTTTATGAAAGCATTCAGACAAACAGCTTCTTCTGACACCCTGAAGCACCTTTATTTTTAAGAGTGTAAAATGATACCGTAGAGATCAAACTAGCAAACAACTAACTACATACACAAGATAAATGACTTCTTTTATTCATCGAGAATGCATTTATTTGATCAAAAGCGAAGACTGTTAGAATGTTTCATTTGTATTTATGCTGTTCTTTTGAACTTTCTATTGATCTCTGAATCCTGAAAAATAAAATAATAAAGTATAGCCATCAGAACAACTGTTTTTAACATTAATAATAATCAGAAATGTTTCTTGAGCAGAAAATCAGCATATTAAAATGATTTCTGAAGGATAATGTGATGTAATTATCGTAAAAATGAAATTAAAATCAAATTAAATAGAAATTAATACATTTTTAAATCAAAATTAATTACATATAAAGAGTAAGGAGTAAGAAAAAAGAAGTAAAAAGGTAAAAATAAGTAAAACACTGGTAGTGACAAAATAAAAAAAATTATAAAAATAAAAATTCTATTACATTTAAGCTGAAAATGTTATGATAAAAACTGATTTAAAATGATAATAAAATCTGTTACAGTGCATAAATAATAACTTAAAATCTTATATAAAAATAAAATAGACATATCTCATAAAAAATCACTAAAATGAATAAAATATACATTTAAACATAAATAATTGATGCCACCCATTTTTTTTAAAAACACTAACCCTGAAAATATTAAACAAAATTAAATCAAAATCATAATAACAACCAAACTAAAATTACAATAAACTAAAAACTCGATGAAAATGGGAAAAATTCTAATAAATATTAGCAGGCTCTTTATTATCGAAACAGGCAGACAGGGTCAAACAACAGGAAACAAGCATGAAAAGAGTCCGGGTGGAACATTAAAACTCCGGTGAAGGTTCTCGCTGACGGTGGTTGGAGAGAGCCTGAGGTCTGACTCGTGACAGTAGTTCAAAAAGTAAAAGATCCCAGACGGAGGAGCTGTTCTGGACTGAAGGAAGCTTTCAGTATTTTTGAGTCTGTTATGTAATAATACTGACCTGTTTATGGATGCACATAGATGATTTACTCCGTCACATGTTAAACACTGAAACAACATCTCCTCTGAATAAAGCACAAATGCTTGTTTTACAGCATGTGTCAAAACAGCATTTAATTTGCATGGCTTTTAAAGGAATAGTTCACTCAAAAAAAAGAAAAGGAAGATATTTTAAAGAAAGTTTGTATCCATGCTGTTTTGGGTCACAATGGACTTAGTATTAGATTTTCTTATGTAAGTCAATAGTGACCAAAACAGTCTGGTTACAAACTTTATTCAAAATATCTCTCTTTATGTTCGGCAGAACAAAGAAATTCATACAGATTTGGAGCTACTTGAGGATGAGTAACTGATGACAGAATTTAACATTTTGGGTGAACTGATCCTTTAAATAGTTATTTTTCACATTTTCAGTGTTCATTTTAAATTTTAGCTATATTTATTTTATTTCACATTTAAGATATATTTAATTTTTAGGTATTTATTTTATTTAAAGTTTTAGCTATATTTAGTTTTTAGGTGTTTATTTTATTTTACATTTTAGCTTTATTTTTATTTTTTTATTAAAAATACATTACAATTTTTTTATATTTAGCCAAACACCCATTTTCCATGCGAATCTGTGTTAAGCTGTAATTTATTTCTGTGATGTGGAGCTCAATTTTCAGTGTTACTCCATCCTTAACCCTTCAGAAATCATACTAATATGATAATTTGCTCCTTCAGAAACATTTCTGATTATTATCAGTGTCGAACAGATATGCTGCTCGATATTTTTATAGGAACTGTGATGCATTTTCTTTTTCAGGATTCACAGATAAATAGAAAGTTCAGAAGAACAGCTTTTTTGGACACAGAAATCTAAATGCCTTTAACGACACTTTAATGTATCTTAATTAATAAAAGTATCATTATGACATTAGTATGTGTTGAAAGTTTGGCCTGAATTAATTGCAAAACATACACATGCATTCATTTGTAATAATAATAATGCATTTAGGGTATATTAATCATAACTTTCCAGTCGAGATGAAAGTTGAATGTGCTTGGTTTGTAGATTGCTGTAAGTTTTGGCAAGCTGAAACCTCAGCGGTGAGTTTTAATGACAGCGTTTGCAGTGGTTTTAATCCACTCTTATTTACAACCTCGCCTTAAAGCTATTATTAGTTTTAACGCAAGGCTGCAAAACAATGATTGACCAGCGCTTCAGGGCCTAAAGCCACTGCAATGGGATATTTTTATGGATTCAGAAATTAATGCATGAAAAAAAAGTAAATTAGGCGTCTTTGTTTCCCGAGCGTAAGCTTCAGATGTTTGTGTAATTGTCCGGCGTTCGGTTGCGTAAGGAAGGAGAAGCGGAGGCTCAAAGACATGCTGGCTTTTATTACCAGAAGAGAAGTAACAAAGAAAGCATTGAGGTGTTATTCTGAAGTTGCTCATTCCTAGAACTGGTTGTTTCTTCACGAATAGAAGCTACATGCGTTTAATGTTTGCGGCAGAAAGCAAAATGGCTTTGTGTGAAAGTGATTGTGATTGTGCAGAGCTTCCATTAAACAAGCTCCTCGTGCAATAATTGTCAAAACTGATGATCTGGCTTCATACCAGGCCTGTTCCACACACTCTCTGCAAGTTTTGCTTGCAGCAGTTCTCCATTCTTGCCGTGAAGCTCCTTACTAAACTGGCATTTGCAATTAACATCCAAAAGAAGTCTTTTTTCTATTTGAATGTTATTTTGAAATGTGCACTTCTGGTTAGATAAACATTTATAGAGCAGAATAAATGACAAATGATTAAATATGCATCGTGTTTTGTGTGTGTGTGTGTGTGTGTACATTAAAGAATAAAATATATTAAAACTCTCTCTCTCTCTCTCTCTCTCTCTATATATATATATATGTATAATCGTGTAAATTATGACTAAAAATATAAAATAAATAAAATAGAATAAAATATAAATAATTCATATTTAAAAAGACTAATTAATGTATAAACAAAAAATACTAAAAATTATAAAATAAGCTAATTAAATTAATTTCATCTGATTATGGGGGAAAATGACAAGTTGAATATTAAATACAGTTAATACTTAAAATATATAAAATATATGAATGTAAATTTTAAAACATTTATTTGCAAAAACAGAACTTTAATAATTATGTTATCATGTTTTTATTGTCTTTTATTGTGTTAGTTGTCTGCTTGTTTTTTTAACCTTATCGAAATAACCAAACTATAGTTTGACAGAGATTAATTGGAATAGACAGTGAAAAAACATGATTTTTAAAAATTGTTAAAAAACTGTTTTTGCAAATAAACGCTCTTGTGTTCGAAATTGACAAAATGAACTAAAAGTGAAAAATTAATGATAACAATTAACACTCATGAGCACAAATGTGTTTTCATAAATATATATTAGAAATGATGGTTTTTTTTTTTACAATTATGTCTCAAAAGCGTATGTGGGATGCTGTAATTGCTTGGCTTAGCTCTGATCTAGATGTTCTGTCTGATTCCTGACCGTAGCTCAACTAAAGCTACTTTCACCAACACTTGAATAAGTCCAGTAAGTCTGTTTCACACAAACACCAGTTAAGAACATCAAAGCCTTTCATGTGACGACTTCAAAAATGTGCTGCAGCACGGGCTTTCCTACCGCTGCCGCTAGATGGAGCCAGCGACCTGCAGCTGACAGATAAATACACAACAGCCGATGAAGATTGATGAGATGAAAAAGAAATAGGGCTATTGCCTTTAATACTTTAATATTTCTTTTTTTGTTGTTGTTGTTGTTATTTGATTTATCATAAAATCACTACAGTATACTTTGTATACTTTTTTATAGCATATTTTTTATAATCGTTTTATTTTCTAAGATCATTTTATTTAATATTAAGATTAACCAGTAATATTACATAAAAAATATACTTTCAGAGTTTTTTAACATCACACACATATTATTATTTATTGATTTATAACCAATATTTTTATTAAACTGATTTTAATTGGATTATTTGGATTAACATAATTTAACATTAATCATTACTTTTCTTTATAACTATAATTTTTTTCAAGTAGGCATGTCTAACACATTTTATATGTACTATACAGTATGTAAACCAGTGTTATTTTCGTATTATTAAGATGTCATAATAAATATTATTTTTCTATTTTCAGTTCTCATTTTATTTTTAATTTAATTTAATTTAATTTAATTAATTATAAATATGTTTATATCATTTTTATTCATTTTCACTTTAGTATTAAGTTATTTTACAACATCAAGATATGTAAATAAAATTAAGAAATGTTGCTTTGGCAAACAGCTAAAATATTTGGGTTGTATTTCTATTTTATTTCAGTTACCAAGTTTCAAGCAACAAAGATTGTTTTGTTGTGGTTTTACTATATTAGCCCTGATGTGAACTTGTTTTTATAGAATTTCAGTCTTTAAATATGGATAAGCCTGTAAATAATGCCCACTTTTATTTAATGTTGAATTAGAAGAATATACTTGGTTTATTTGACTTCAGTAAATTAAAAAGGAAATGACACATAGAAACTGTAATCAATAACTCTACCGCAGTCAAACAGTCAGCAATATTCGTATTTAATCATTTATCATGAAGCAAGGTACACTCATGACCCATCAGAGGATGAGTGCACAATAAATAATTCTGGATAGATTTTGCAGACAATATTCAAAACAATACTAACACATTTCATCCCATATTTAATTCAGCAACATTCATCTGACAGTTTGCACAGACCTAAAGTTTTATAACAGATAAAAATCTAGAATTTCACACTGTGTCCTAAACATCATTTTCTTTATTTGTAAACACAACAAAAAGTTTTGAAGTATAAAATATTTAAAAAACCACACCGTTTCAGTCTTTCTACTTAAACATTTCATGTTACTTGCCGTTTCTTAACATGTTTTTAAGAAAAGTGATTGCACTGACAGGGAAATTACTAACCAAACTACCAAACCACTTTACACATTTCCTTAACTTTTAAATTTGTTTATTAATTTCTATGAAATCACAAATCTATAGTTTTTTCAATGTAGCAACAGCAAACAGCTGCAATATACTTAAGGGGGTCTGAATACTTTTCGTACCCACTTTATATGTGTGTGTGTTATATAAAAAAAAATCTATTGCATTTTTTTATATTCTTTTTTTTTTTTGCATTGTGAGAAAATTTTATGAAAGTTAAGCACATTTTCTTTAATTCTCATTATAACTTACTATTATTGAAATATTTTCTATAATAATACAGTACTATTATCCATAGAACTACACTGAAGAAAATAGCTTATTAATGTGAAATTTTAAAGCAGGAAGACTGAAACCTTTTTAGTGATTTGAATATACCTTCATTAATGCTAATAAATGTATTATTGTTTCAATAATTTAAAGGCAGTACAAAATAATATGTTGTTGGGTAAAATATGTATGGGAATGTGTTCTTAGGAGGTTTATGAGTAATATTAACCAGGCACATTTCCAACACAAAGAGTCTGAATTATTAGAGCCGGTCCACAGGCGCTGACCGGAGGACTCGGACAGCAAGCTCGTACACGGCAAACACCACCATGTTAACAGGAAACGCTCGCAGGCAGTTTATTCCCAGACTTCTGAAGAAGATCCCTGGCCCTTCGCTCCGGACAGTCTCGCTCAGGCAGTGAAGAAGTCCTCGGTATCTCCTCTCTCCTCGGACTCCGTCCATCTGCAGACGAGCTTTGATCACGTCCATAGGTGTCCCGACAAACCAACCGGTCATTCCTGCTAATCCACCAGACAACAGCACCGCCGACCACTCTGACACACACACAAAGAGAAAGAGACACACACGTACACATATACAGAGACATTCACACACAGATTTTGAGGAGCCTTATTATCTTCAGCTCTCAATCAGCATCGCATTACAGTATATGTTTGGATCATTTCAACCTCATCTTACTAAACATATTATTGGAGATAAAGAGTGATGTTTAAATAATTTGATGTCAGTATCTGTTCTACTGTTTTAAAGATCTGTTACTAAGCATCTGCAGCAAATTGCATAGACTTTTTAGAGTTTTAAGGGGCAATTTTGATAGACTTTTATTTCTTGGGGATTTTAACACAAGAGAAGATATCTTGAAAAAAGTTCAAACCAGGCTGTTTTTTTTTAATACTATGGAATTCTGTGGTGACCCAGAACAGCCGGATTACAAACTTTTTTTTAAATATCTTCCTTTGTGTTCAGCAGAACAAAGAAATTCATAGAGATTTGGAACTACTCAAGGGTGAGTAAATGATGACAGAATCTTCATTTTTGGGTGTACTATTCCTATAAGATTAACAGCTGCCTGGAAATGGCAATGGTTCCAGATGACATGAAGCACGCATTGTACATCCACTTAAAAAAAACAAAAACAACCTAATATAGACCCAGCAGCACTGACTAATTTTAGGCCAAATCTCTCTTTAATGTTTTTCTCCAAGTGCAGAGTTTTCAGTGGGTTTTGAAAGTGGGTTTTAGGAAAAAAACATTCTAAAGAAATAGCACTGGTTAAAGTTCTGAGTGATATTTTACTGACTCTCGAAGCTGTCAAATCTGCTGTGTTAGTGCTGTAAGATCTGAAGGCAGCATTTGATACAATTGACCACACTGTTTAGATTTTTCGTTTGGAGCACTGGGTGGGTATCCAGTGCGCTCAAATGGTTTTAATCCAATTTTAACAATAGAAGGTACTCCGTTAGTGTTGCTGATTTATATCAGATGCTGCTCCCCATATGTGCGGTGTCCCTCAAGGCTCTATTCTCTCTCCAATCTTGTTTTCTTTGTACATCCTTTCCCTGGGGTCGATTTTTAGGAAACATGGTGTCACCTTCCATTGTTACACACATGATACCCAAATCTACCTGCCCCTGGAATCTAATAGCAAAGGTTCCGATGCTCTGCTGGGGTGTAGAGTTAAGGCCTGAATGTTCTTAAATTTTTTTCTCCAAAAATGAAGGCAAAACTGAGATTAATGATATTGAATCATCAGATGTTCCTAGTCCTCCTGGCTTACATCTTGGCCATTTGTCTTCCTGTGTGAAACCAGTAGTGAAGAATTTGGGTGGTCTATTTTGATAGTGCTTTTAAATTTGGCAAAGAGATTAGTACATTAGTCAAATCCATCTTAGAGTCTTAGCTAAGGTTAAACCATAATTGTCTTTTATGGACTTTGAATGGGTCATTCATGCTTTTATTTAAATTTTAAAGTCCTGTTGCTGGTTTTTAAAACTCTGAATGGGTTAGCTCCTGTACTGTATATCTGTGTGACTTACTATCTGTTCCCAATCCTGGAAGGTCTCTTAGGTCTTCCAAACAGAGACTAAACATTCTTCGGGCTCAATTGAAATCAAGAGGCGACCGAGCCTTTGCTATTGCTGCTCCAAAACTCTGGAACAGCCTTTCTATCAGATCTGCCTTTACACTGAATGAGTTTACAGAAAACTCAAATACATCTTTTTTCTCTTGCTTTTAACTGTGGTTAATTGGGCTGTGTTCTGTGCTGTAATTGATGTTGTTCTGAGTGCAAATGATGTTGATATTCAAATCATTGTATAGGTCAACAGTTATTGTTTTTATTGGTCCTATATAAATACTTAATGAGTGAAGTGAAGTGTTCACCTGGCTCTTTCTGTCCTGCAGGGGTGAGAAGTGAACACAGACTGCTGTAGGTTAAGAAGTAGGTGGCGAATGATGGCCCGTCTCTGAAGGCCAGGGGCAAAGCTCCTCTGTAAAGTCCTAAAACACCCTCGTCTCTGACGATGCTCAGCAGACAGTGGATCGGACCACTGTATTTAGGTTTGAGTCCACTTCTGCTGCTCTCTGTCTGACACTGAAGACGAACCTTTACAATGTCACCCGGAGACATTACACAGACCTAGGAACACAGAATATATAATGAAGGCTTTGACCTGTCCATGTGTATATTTTTACTGAAAATCAGGCTTATGTTTCTTGATTTTGGTATGTTTACACTCTTAAAAATAATGGTGCTTCACGATGCCATAAAAGAAAGTTTTTTGTCTAACATCTGAAGAACCTTCATGTTTCACTAAAGGTTCTTAATTGTGACAAAAAAAGATTGTTCAGATTTTAAAAAACATTTTAATGTGGATATTTGTCTCACACAACCGCATCAATTTACTTCAGAAGGCCTTTATTAACTCTCTGGAGCCACGTGGGACACTTTCTTATAATAGTTGGATGCACTTTATTGAGCTTCACAACCTCAACACCTATTCACTCCCATTATAAAGTTTGGAAGAGCCAAGAAATGTTTTGATATAACTCCAATTGTATTCCTCTGAAAGATGAAAGTCATATACATCTAATATGGCTTGAAGTTGAGTAAAGCACAGGCAAATTGTGATTTCATAAAATCCATCTGTTTAAGGAAATCTCAGACCTGTGCAACTCCTGCTGCCAGGCCTGACAGAAACACATCGAGCTTGGTGTTTGGAGCGCTGATCCCACGGATCTTAACCAAACACTGCAGACAGTTCCGGTAAGTGCCAAACACTACCGAGGACGTCATGGATATAGTAGCGACCGGCAAAGCCATTCCTTTAAAGAAGCCATGAACCTGCAGCAAAACAAGAGCATGAAAGATCAGATACAGTATCTAACGGATAACATGACTCTATTATTACTACCACTGTCTCTGCTTTATTTTGCAATGTGCAAGCTATACAATACATTGCCGAAAGTATTGGCACCCCCGTCTAATGAACAGGTTTGACTACTTTAGTAATTTCCATAAGTACAAATCTGAATGTTTAAGCATATCAACAGTGTTTTTGAACTTTACCCAATCAAACACACTTGATTTAAAGATCTGAAATGATTAGTAATAAGTCAAATTGAAATTAGTAGAAGTATAAGACCTCAAATTAACTGCTCTGATGCAGGAGAAACCTGTATGTGTGCTTTTTGTTTGCTTTCTAGGAACAGTGTTGGGAAACACTGTAAAAAATGTGTGTTATTATCACGTGAACATAGTTTTATTTATGTGGCTTTATTTTATTTTGCAATGTTCAAGCTATGCACAATATTCTAGTATATACCCCCTTCTAATGAACAGGTTTGACTGCTTGATTTTACATGAGTACAAATCTTAACGTTCAAGCATATAATGATATCCTAGGGAGCTGTGTGCTTCTAATTTTAGCAGTGGTTTGGGCAAGACCCTTTTCTCGTTTGCAACTAAAATTTTGTGTCTTAAATGACGGTAACCTTATGTACAGATCATTGGTGTTTGGAGGCATTGTCATGTGAATAGAAATTAGAATAGTAAAGGCTCCTGTCCAGACTGTTGCTATGAAATAAGAAGCACATATTTCCCTGAAATTTCATTATATGTATAAACACTGAAAGTTGTACTCACAGAAATTTCTAAAGTAGTCAAACATATTCATTAGAAGGGGGTGCCAATACTTTTGGTAATATAGTGCATTTTCTGCGAATGTGTGAGACTTTCAGTTCATTAGAACAATAGCAAAGTGGAGTAAATGATAAAACTATTGACGCTGCAAACAAGTGCGTTTATAAATATGACGAGAAATTAAAATATAAGAAACACCAGTCTGCAATGAAGCAGCATAGCATTCTGTTTTGTAAAACTAAACAAAACAAACGACACCAGAAGTCTTGCGCATTCAAGTTATAAAAGGCCATACTACTCTTACGTTAAAAATAATTTGGATAACTTCTGCATTTTCTGAAAGAAATATCAGTTTTTATGTGTTTTCTTATTTTTCCATTAAGTTAATCAAATTACAGTGGGACCCTCAGAGTATCAAAGAAAACATAATTAGGCATTTGTTTTTTTCTTTTTAATAAAAATTAAACTAGAGACAAAGGAAAGGATTTTCCTTATTTCATTTATTTATTTTTACAATATATATATGTATATATATATATATATATATATATATATAGCCAGGGCAACATTTTTCATTTAGTTTTAGTTTAACTTGATGTATTAAGATAACTGAAAACTGAAATTAAAAATAACTATATATAACATGTGTTTATTTTAAATTTATTTTAACAAAAAACTACTAAGCTTAAAATTAAATCAGAAAAATAAAATTAGATCTAAACAAATCAAATCTATAAGACACAGGAATGGCTGTGCAGTTGCTGTGTGTTTTCTGGGTTTCTTTATTACTTTAATTACTGAAAGTGCATTAATCATTAAACATGAAGCAAATGTATGTTTCATACCCCTTCTTTTTTGATGGTGGTTATGATGCAGTGCCAGATTCCAGTGAACTGTTTCTGAGTTTGGATTCTGACCTGTGCAGGGGTCAAAACAACACATTCAGGGTCAGGAGACAATGTTAAATATAATATAGCATTTAATAATAATGCATGATTGTCTGGAATAAGTGTACTTTGACAGTATCCAGAGGATACCCGACCGCCACACCACACGCTCCTGAAACACAACAACAGCTCATCAGAACAGTTTCTGCATCATGATGAATGACATGCACTCGAGTAGGACACATTCCAGAATCAAACATTCTGAAATGTTAATGATTAATACTCAGAACGTATTGTTGAGTTCTGAATGTACAGTATGTTAGGGAGGAGCTGCTGAAGCATTTCCCAACCCTGTTCCTGAGATACGTCAACAGTGTTCTCGAAACTCTTCACAATCAAACACACTTGATTTAGAGAGCTGAAATTATTAGCAATTAGTCAAAATGAAATTAGTAGAAGTAAAAGACCTCAAATGAACTGGTCTGATGCAGGAGACGCCTGTATCACAGCAGCACAACACGGTTGTCAATCCTGTTTTCAGTCCTTAATACGGTTACGTTCAAACAAACTTCGCATTCACAACCGCATTCTCAGAACACAGGCGTTGTGTGAATGGAACAGGACTGGACAACTGGTTGTCTCACATCATTCACTGTGGGAAGAGCAGCTCTGCCGCACAAACGCGGGTCTATCGTACTACGTGCTTTCATGTGTGTTTTCAGTAACCTACAGTAAAGGAATAATAAGCTGCGTTTCATCGTTTTCCTCAAATTTAAAAGATGTTGTCGGATAATAAAGATTTGAAGAAAGAACTTGCGGCTAAATTGGTCTCTTGTCATGGCAAACAGTGATAAAACTTTTCGTTTTGTGGACGTCACCATCTTTGATATTACTTCAGTCACTGCCGCTGTGGTTACTGGTAAGGAATATGGGTTAGATCCCTTTGCTCGTTCATACAGACAGAATTCTAAACACAACAGAAAGTTGTTGTGTGAGCGAGACATTTTGAGACCCACACCGGTAAAGAAAATACAGTTATCAATCTCCAATACAGGATTGACTACTGTATTCTGCTGCTTTGTGAATGCAGTGTGCTGCTTGTTTGCTTTCCAGGAACAGTGTTGGGAAACATTGTAAAAAATGTGTTATTATCGTATGAATATAGCTGTTGGTTTTATTCACGTGCCCTCAAAAACTCCAAATATAGTGGACAAATCATAGAATGTGTCCAAAATACATAAATGCCTTTACAAATGTTTTGTGTTTTGTTTATAATAAAAATAATTTGATCGAGAGAGTGCATATAAATATCATGCTTTCATCAAAGCTCATGCGTTTGGGTGATCTATTATTTCTGCATTTAAATCAAAAGAACAGTAATTAAATTTGTTTAGATTATATTATTTTTTATAATTTCATTTCTTTCTCTCATTTTTATTATTAAATTCTTGTTTTATTTATGCATGTACATATATATCCTATTAAATTCGATTTTTAATTTTAATAAAATAGACTTTTATGAATGTTTTAAGGTGTGCCTAATAATATAAGGAATACCTTATATTATTGCTGTTTTTCTAATTAAATGAAGAGAATAATTTTTAGATTACAAACACACACAGCATATATATACAGTACTGTATACTGTATACTTCTATCTATTCTGTTTCATTTCCAGTTCAAATTGACTCATTTGTTTCATTATCATTTCCCCCCTTTCTCTTGGGAACAAACAATGACGATTCCTAGCGTGCACTTGATTTTATCCAAGAAAAAATGCGCTACCACTTTACAGTATATACACAACACACAGACTCTCTCAAAACTTTAGACTTAAATCCGACAATTTAACCGGACAAACAGCGACTTTCTACTGTACTCTACCTCCAAATGATCCTGCAAAGAAATCTGCGAAATGCATCCCGTCAAGTCATCTTAAACGTTCATGACAATATTATTATAGTTGCTGATCAATTGCATAATGCAGCGCTGTCGTGCCCAGTCAAGGTTGTAACGTAGTTTTTGTTTTCTGTGCTAGTGCTTTTGTAACTGCCCTTCATTCTCACGTGGTTCCTCTGCAACTGCACCAGCTTGTTAGTGCATGTTCTTATTTAAAAGCCATAATTAACATGTTGATTTTATTGACACCGGTGCGTGCATAACACGCGATGTGCATATATTTTATTATCTTTATAGGACTTTAAAAAAAATTATAAAATGTTTATATTTCCGCTCAAGCAGGCGATCAGTTGCAATTTTATGTGTTACGCATTTGATGAATAAAGCTTTATTTAATTAGTCCGGATTGATGACGGAACGAGTTAATTTATTCTCCACACGCATTGCAGTATTCGGGTTTGAATCCCAAGAAAGCATTAACACGATGATGCAACGCGGAACAGAAATTACAAGCGCGATGGATCTTTTTTTGACCCGATTCCTTTTGAAAGATTCGGTCGAGTCGATTCGCGAATCACTAGACGAAGCGTGCTAGAATCATGATCTTGAAAATATAGCGACAAGAGCGATATTTTGCCAAATTTTTATCTAAAAAAGGTACAGCTTTACTATACATTATTTACATGCTAATAATGTATGTAATGCAATTTACAAGGTTAGAAGGATTTGCACATAACTTTAATTGATTATTTGAGCAGGAAGCCACATCACAAGTGATATCGGAGAGTTTGTGTTTATTAAGGGGATTTTTTGTAATTATTTTTTCAAAAAGCATGACAGAATATGTAGGAAATGTTTAATTTGTTGTCAAAATCGCATATTATATTCATAAATTAATTAAATATTAGCATACAGTTTCATAAATGTGCGTAACAACAAAAAAGGCGAATTTGTGAAATTATTATATGTTGGATGTTACATATTTTTTCTTGTTTTACTGTTTGCCCCTCCCTTTTCTCATGTCTTCATTTATTATTTGTTATTTATGCTGTCATCCAGTGTTGTTCTTCTTATAGGCTAACATTGTAAATGTTAGAAATACTTACATATATTATTTAAAAGTCATTCTTGTTATACCCTATAAAATAAATAGTAAAATATAAAATATATTATGTCTATCTATCTAAGATGGATTTTGCCGGGTAAAACTGAAATGGATCGGTCTGTCCGAACGAACCGATTCACTCCAACGAGTCTGACTCTCCGGCGAATAGCGCTACTACGGCGAAGGTGTTTCGTGAATATTAATGAGCCCAACCTCCTATGGCTTGGCTTGGCTACTGAATATTAAAACACCTAGCGATGACGTTCTCGGTAACTATCCAATAGCGAAGAACCGCCTTGTAAACGCGCCTTCGCCGTAGTGAAATTCCAAACCAGAAAACCCGCTCGAACGCGCATGACACCGAAAGCAGGAACAGGAATCCTTTTTAAATCCAAGGCTCGCGATTGGGCGCACGCACACACACCTCCTCACCGACACCCATCCATCCAGAACCCGCTACACAAATAGACAGTGAACCCAGCAGGTGGTAGTCGAGCTAGTAGGTGAAATTTTCCACTACGACGCGATTAGTGACTTACTGTTGGCTCAGAGCACCTCCACTGCACCTCAAGACTTATCACAGGCATTCCAGCTCAGGCCCGAGGAACTAACTAACTAACTAACCAGCGCGACCGAAACCCAGTAAACCCTTCAAAACAGGTTTGAGCTCATCTCAAGCAACGCTTGCTTCTGTCAGCCTAAAGCAGTGATGGACTTCCTTGCTGGATGCATAGGAGGTAAGGCATTTCTACTAACGTTAGTACAGTAGAGTACAGTAAACTCCTCCTGTCTGCTAGATTAGGATTTAGTTAAGCTCGTTAAGAGGGTCTAACTCCTAACGTTCCATCAATAAAGGTTGTGTTTTTACATTCAGACTCCATCTGCTTGGAGTGCGGTAACTAGTCAATCGCATACGCGTGGAGTTTATTCTGAAGTTCGTTGTTGTAATTTACACGGTTGGTGGATCTCACATGCTGAATTATTTGTAGTGGAAAAGGAAGCCACGTCACGTAGGACACGTGATAGAGTTTGTGTTTATTGAGCCTCTTAAATAGCCAACTCATGATTAATCTATTTCATATGCAAAAGAAAAAAAAATATTATAAATGAGAAAGTATGCTATTTCTAGCTAAATATCTATCTGTCTATCATCTCAGTAACTTTTCTTTAGCTGTTAGTTTGCTGTAGGTGTAATTAGTGTGTTTTTGAGCTAGTTGAGTCACATCTGCCACCTTTGAAGTGTGGAATGTTACATTGTGACTGATGCAGAGCTGCTGAATGATGGACGTTCCAAATGTGGTTACAATGTCAACATTTTTCTTTGTGGTGAAAACTACAGAAGCTGCAAGAAAATTGCACCTTTTTTTAATCTCTAAAATGTTCTTTTTTAAATTGTTGGCTTCTTTTCTCAAAATTGCAAAATAAAAACTTATACATGGGACTTTGCTGCTCAAATTTAATGAAAAAAAAATAACAATAAAGGTAAATGCACATTTTTAATCACTCAATTCTGAGGTTCTTTTATGTCAGTTGTGTTTATATCAGACAATCCTGACTTTTCTTCTCAAATTTCACAATTCTATTTTGTAATTCTAATATGCTGCAGTTCAAGAATTGCAAGGACAAAAGTACAATTGGTGAGATAAATAGCCAATTGCTTTTTTCATGAATGTATAGTAGAATCAAGCTTCCATAGAAGTTCTATAATTTTGGGCCAAAGCAAATTTTGGGTTGTTTCTGACAGTAAAGTATTTACACGTCTTCTACAACTAATTTAAATAGGTATCATGTGCAGTATACAGTTTGCTTTTTATTATTTATTCAGCATCAGTTATAAATTCTGTTCTAAAGCAAATACATTATAGTCAAATAAGCATTTAACCCGACAGATTTGTTCAGAGATCTGTAACCATAATGAAAGGAAAAGATGAAAGTTGAAAAATCAGTTTTTCTAAACGCATTCAGATTCACTCACATATTATTTGAATATGATATATAGGTTAGAAATAATTCAAATGTGGTCAAAACGATTCCTTACGACTTACTTTAATTAGATATGTAACCTACAAGCCTCCTTGGAGTCGTCCCGTTCTCTTGTGTGAATATCAGTCATGCATGAGCTGCTGTGAAATGTGTTTCCCGGAAGAGCCCAGAATAAACGCCCGTCCGTGTCCCGTTAAACGCAGAGGCGTCCCACACACCCCTGCAGGAGCCAATCCTCGCCTCGGGACGAGCCACGTCTCTCCCTGCTCCTGATGGCTTGTGTTTCATATTACAGACTCACAGGGGAATCACAGGTGTCTTTATGAGCCCAGAGCATCATGGGGACAAGCCACAGTTTGTATTTCACTAAGTTTATAAATTAATAATTAGATTATGTGACCTATAATGTTTTAAATGAACAAGAGCTTAAATATAGCTGCAAAGCATTTTCCCAACTTATACTAATATGCATAAACACACACACACACACACACGTATATATAACAATGATAACTATTTGCATACTGCATATACATCATATTAAAAAAACAATCAGGGCATGTTTTTCATGCCGTGCCACAAAGAATTATTGTAATGCCGCAAAAAAA